>JAQQAC010013450.1:65475327-65548965 GCA_029783875.1 Phataginus tricuspis | reverse complement strand
CTCTACTACAAAGCCACAGTAATCAAGACAATTTGGTACTGGCACAAAAACAGACCCACAGACCAGTGGAACAGAATAGAAAATCCAAACATTAACCCAAACACCTACAGTCAATTAATATTTGATAAAGGAGCCCTGGATATACAATGGGGAGAGGACAGCCTCTTCAGCAGCTGGTGTTGGAAAAACTGGACAGCTACATGTAAGAGAATGAAACTGGACTACTGTCTAGCCCCATACACAAAGGTAAACTCAAGGTGGATCAAAGACCTGAATGTAAGTCATGAAACCATAAAACTCTTAGAAAAAAACATAGGCAAAAATCTCTTGGACATAAACATGAGCGACTTCTTCATGAACATATGCCCCCAGGGAAGGGAAACAAAAGCAAAAATGAATAAATGGGACTATATTAAGTTGAAAAGCTTCTGTACAGCAAAGGACACCATCAGTAGAACAAAAAGACATCCTACAATATGGGAAAATATATTCATAAATGATGTATCTGATAAGAGGTTGACATCCAAAATATACAAAGAACTCACTCACCTTAACAAACAAAAAGCAAATAATCCAATTAAGAAATGGGCACAGGACATGAATAGATACTTCTCTAAAGAAGAAATTCAGATGGCCAACAGGCACAGTAAAAATGCTCCACATCGCTGGTCATCAGAGAAATGCAGATTAAAACCACAATGAGATATCACCTCACACCAGTGAGGATGGCCAACATCCAAAACACAAACAACAACAAATGTTGGCCAGGATGTGGAGAGAGGGGAACCCTCCTACACTGCTGGTGGGAATGCAAATTAGTTCAACCATTGTGGAAAGCAGTATGGAGGTTCCTCAAAAAACTCAAAATAGAAATACCATTCGACCCAGGAATCCCACTCCTAGGAATTTACCCTAAGAATGCAGCAGCCCAGTTTCAAAAAGACATATGCACCCCTATGTTTATTGCAGCACTATTTACAATAGCCAAGAAATGGAAGCAACCTAAGTGTCCATCAGTAGATTAATGGATTAAGAAGATGTGGTACATATACACAATGGAATATTATTCAGCCATAAGAAGAAAACAAATCCTACCATTTGCAACAACATGGATGGAGTTAGAAGATATTATGCTCAGTGAAATAAGCTAAGCCGAAAAAGACAAGTATCAAATGATTTCACTCATATGTGGAATATAAGAACAAAGAAAAAAACTGAAGGAACAAAACAGCAGCAGACTCACAGAACCCAAGAACGGACTAATAGTTACCAAAGGGAAAGGGACTGGGGAAGAAGGGCGGGACGGGAGGGATAAGAGGGTAAAAGGGGTATTACGATTAGCAGACATAAGGTGGGGGGGCACGGGGAGGGCTGTACAACTGAGAGAAGACAAGTAGTGACTCTATAGCATCTCACTACGCTGATGGACAGTGACTGTAATGGGGTTGGTGGGGGGAACCTGAGGAAGGGAGTAGTTTAATCACCATAATATTGCTCATGTAATTGTAGGTTAATGACACCAAAATAAATTGCTAAAAAAAAAAAAAGAAAGAAAGAAACAACAAAAGCTAACTCATCAACGTTTTAAGTTGACTAAACACTGGGGTGACAATATTTTGGATATATTGGTTTAAATGAAATATATCTTTAAAGATTAATTCATGGGGAGATGGGTGGGAAGGGAGGGATAAGAGGGTAAAAGGGGCATTACGATTGGCAGACATAGGGTGGGGGGGCACCGGGGGGACTGTACAGCTCAGAGAAGACAAGTAGTGATTCTCATCTCACTACGCTGATGGACAGTGACTGTAATGGGGTTGGTGGGGGGGACCTGATGAAGGGGGTAGTTTAATCATCACAATATTGCTCATGTAATTGTAGGTTAATGATATTAAAATAAAATAAATTGTAAAAAAAAAAAATTAAAGTGTGGCACACACACACACAAAAAGATTAATTCAACTGTTTCTTTTGGCTTCCAGACAATTTAAAGTCCACACATGTCTGCCGGGCAGCACTGCCTCATGCCCTGAGAAGGGGTGCAGAGGGGATACAGGCGGGGTCCTGGCCTTAGGTCAGAAAGGCCTTTATGGATGTCGGCTCCCACAGGCAGCAGCTGTTTTATTCCGGGGTGACTGCTCAGATTTTCTGAGCCTTGTTTCTCTTATCTGTGAAAGGGAGGTACTGAAACCTGAAGTCTGAGGAAGCAGGTGCGGGGTGTGTAGTGGGTGGGAGTGAAGTGGGTGTGGTTTGCATTGCCCAGTGGCTGATCACGGTGAGCACGTACATGGGCACATTGGTCCTTTGTGTATCTTCTTTGGAGAAGCGTCTATTCAAGTCCTTTGCCATTTCTAGTTAGGTTGTTCTTTATTGTTGAGATGTAAGAATTCTTTATCTATTCTGAACACTAGACTTTTACTAGGTGTGCAATCTGCCAACATTTTTTTCCCTTTCTTCGGATTGTCTTCCCGTTCCTTTCGGGTGTCCTCTGAAGCTCGAGTTCGTACTTGGTGAGTCCAGTTTAGCTCTTTTATCTTTGGTTGCTTGTACTTACGATATTAAAAAAACCATTACCTAATTCGGGGTCATGAAGATTTACACCTATTTTTTTCTTCTTCTAAGAGTTAAGTAGTTTCAGTTTTAGGTTTTCGGTCCATTTTGAGTTAACTTTTCCCGGCGGTGTCTAACTTCATTCTCCGCACGTGGGTAGTCTAGCACCGTTTGTTGAAAAGACTCTGCTTCCCTATTGAACGGTCTTGGCGCCCTTGTGGAAACTCCACCCTTGTGGCCATAGATGTACAGGTTTATTTCTAGACTCTCAGTTCTACTCCATTGATCTATATGTCTATCCTTATACCAGTAACACATTTTATTGATTACTGAAGCTTTATAGTAAAATTTTATATCGGAGTGTGTGAGTTCTCCAGCCATGTTCTTCTTCTTAAACATTGTTTTGGCTATTTTCCATAGCTTGTTTCTATTTTAGTATTGCGTTGTCAATTTCTGCAAGGAAGCCAGCTGGGCTTTTGGTAGGGGGATTGGGTTGCATCTCTGCCACTTTAGCAAAATGAAGCCTTGCAGTCCATGAGTGTGGGACGACTATCCGTTTATTTAGATCTTCCTTAATTTCTTTAAGCAGTGTTTGGTAGTTTCCAGCATACGAGTCTTTCATCTCCTTGGTTAAATTTATTCCTAGGTACCCTTTTTTTTGGTGTCATTTGGTGGTAAGTGGAGTTTCTTAGTTTTTGCCTTGGGTTGTTCTTGTAGGTGTAAAGAAACAAAATCAATTTTTGTATGTCAATCTTTTTTTTTCTGTTGAATAGCATTTTATTTTGATGTCAATAATGAAAATTCTAAGCCATTTAAATCTATTTAAAGCTAACTTCTCTGACTAGTCAGTAATAAGAAGAATGTATATATTAATTTTGTATGCACTTAAAGCCAATTTATTATTTTATTTTTGTTTTTTTATTAAGGTATCATTGATATACACTCTTATGATGGTTTCACAAGAAAAACAATGCGGTTATTACATTCACCCTTATTATTGAGTTCCCCCACACCCCATTGCAGTCACTGTCCATCAGTGTAGTAAGATGCCACAGAGTCCGTGTTTGTCTTCTCTGAGCTACATTGTCTTCCCCGTGACCCCACACACACCATGTGCACCAATCATGATACCCCACAATTCCCTTTTCCCTCCCTCCCCACCGGCCCTCCCACACCCCTCCCCTTTGGTAACCACTAGTCCCTTCTTGGAGCCTGTGAGTCCGCTGCTATTTTGTTCCTTCAGTTTTGCTTTGTTCTTGTTGTTGTTTTTTTTTAATAGTTTATTTTGGTATCATTAATCTACAATTACATGTGCAATATTATGGTAATTAAACTCCCCCCTTCATCAGGTCGCCCCCACGAACCCCATTACAGTCACTGTCCATCAGCATAGAAGATGCTATAGAGTCACTACTTGTCTTCTCTGAGTTGTACAGCCCTCCCTGTGCCCCCCCAACATTACATCTGCTAAATGTAATTCCCCTTTTCCCCCTTGTCCCTCCCTTCCCACCCATCCTCCCCAGTCCCTTTCCCTTTGGTAACTATTAGTCTGTTCTTGGGTTCTGTGAGTCTGCTGCTGTTTTGTTCCTTCAGTTTTTTCTTTGTTCTTATACTCCACAGATGAGTGAAATCATTTGATACTTGTCTTTTTCGGCTTGGCTTATTTCACTGAGCATAATACCCTCTACCTCCATCCATGTTGTTGCAAATGGTAGGATTTGTTTTCTTCGTATGGCTGAATAATATTCCATTGTGTATATGTACCACATCTTCTTAATCCATTCATCTACTGATGGACACAGGTTGCTTCCATTTCTTGGCTATTGTAAATAGTGCTGCAGTAAACATAGGGGTGCATATGTCTTTTTCAAACTGGGCTGCTGCATTCTTAGGGTAAATTCCTAGGAGTGGAATTCCTGGGTCAAATGGTATTTCTATTTTGAGTTTTTTGAGGAACCTCCATACTGCTTTCCACAATGGTTGAACTAATGTGCATTCCCACCAGCAGTGTAGGGAGGGTTCCCTTTTCTCCACATCCTCACCAACATTTGTTGTTGTTTGTGTTTTGGATGTTGGCCATCCTCACTGGTGTGAGGTGTTATCTCATTGTGGTTTTAATCTGCATTTCTCTGATGATTAGAGATGTGGAGCATCTTTTCATGTGCCTGTTGGCCATCTGAATTTCTTCTTTAGAGAAGTGTCTATTCATGTCCTCTGCCCATTCCTTAATTGGATTATTTACTTTCTGTTTGTTAAGGTGCGTGAGTTCTTTATATTTTTGGATGTCAACCCCTTATCGGATATGTCATTTATGAATATATTCTCCCATACTGTAGGATGTCTTTTTGTTTTACTGATGGTGTCCTTTGCTGTACAGAAGCTTTTCAGCTTGATATAGTCCCACTTGTTCATTTTTGCTTTTGTTTCCCTTGCCCAGGGGGATATGTTCATGAAGAAGTCGCTCATGTTTATGTCCAAGAGATTTTTGCCTATGTTTTTTTCTAAGAGTTTTATGGTTTCATGACTTACATTCAGGTCTTTGATCCACCTTGAGTTTACCTTTGTGTATGGGGCTAGACAGTAGTCCAGTTTCATTCTCTTACATGTAGCTGTCCAGTTTTTCCAACACCAGCTGCTGAAGAGGCCGTCATCTCCCCAATGTATATCCAAGGCTCCTTTATCAAATATTAATTGACTGTATATGTTTGGGTTAATGTTTGGATTTTCTATTCTATTCCACTGGTCTGTGGGTCTGTTTTTGTGCCAATACCAAATTGTCATGATTACTGTGGCTTTGTAGTAGAGCTTGAAGTCAGGGAGCATAATTCCCCCTGTTTTATTCCTCCTTCTCAGAATTGCTTTGGCTATTTGGAGTCTTTTGTGGTTCCATATGAATTTTAGAATTATTTGTTCCAGTTCATTGAAGAAAGCTGTTGGTAGTTTGATAGGGATTACATTGAATCTGTAGATTGCTTTAGGTAGTATGCCATTTTGACAATATTTATTCTTCATAGCCAAGAACATGGGATGCATTTCAATTTGTTAGTGTCCTCTTTAATTTCTCTTAGGAGTGTCTTGTAGTTTTCAGAGTACAGGTCTTTCACTTCCTTTGTTAGGTTTATTCCCAGGTTTTTTATTCTTTTTTTATGCAATTTTGAATACAATTGTTTTTCTGATTTCTCTTTCTGTTAGTTCATCGTTGGTGTATAGGAAAACAACAGATTTCTGTGAGTTAATTTTGTATCCTGCAACTTTGCTGAATTCAGCTATTAGTTCTAGTAGTTTTGGAATAAAGTCTTTAGGGTTTTTTATGTACAATATGTCATCTGCAAATAGTGACAATTTGACTTCTTCTTTACCAATCTGGATGCCTTGTATGTCTTTGTTTTGTCTGATTGCCGTGGCTAGGACCTCCAGTGCTATGTTGAATAACAGTGGAGAGAGTGGGCATCCCTGTCTTGTTCCCGATATTAGATGAAAAGCTTTTAGCTTCTCTCTATTAAGTATGATGTTGGCTGTGGGTTTGTCATATATGGCCTTTATGACGTTGAGGTACTTGCCCTCTATACCCATTTTATTGAGAGTTTTAATCATGAGTGGATGCTGAATTTTGTCAAATGCTTTTAAAGCATCTAGGGAGATGATCATGTGGTTTTTGTTCTTCTTTTTGTTGATGTGGTGGATGATGTTGATGGATTTTCGAATGTTGTACCATCCTTGCATCCCTGGGATGAATCCCACTTGATCCTGGTGTATGATCCTCTTGATGTATTTTTGAATTCGGTTTGCTAATATTTTGTTGAGTATTTTTGCATTTACGTTCATCAGGGATATTGGTCTGTAATTTTCTTTTTTGGTGAGGTCTTTGCCCGGTTTTGGTATTAGAGTGATGCTGGCTTCATAGAAAGAGTTTGGAAGTATTCCCTCCTCTTCTATTTTTTGGAAAACTTTAAGGAGAATGGGTGTTATTTCTTCTCTATATGTCTGGTAGAATTCAGAGGTGAATCCATCAGGTCCGGGGGTTTTGTTCTTGGGTAGTTTTTTGATTACCGATTCAATTTCGTTGCTGGTGATTGGTCTGTTTAGATTTTCTGTTTCCTGCTTGGTGAGTCTTGGAAGACTGCATTTTTCTAAGAAGTTGTCCATTTCTTCTAGGTTTTGGAGCTTGTTAGCATATAGATGCTCGTAATATTCTCTTATAATTCTTTGTATTTCTGTGGGGTCCGTCGTTATTTTTCCTTTCTCATTTGTGATTCTGTTTATGTGTGTAGATTCTCTTTTTCTCTTAATGAGTCTGGCTAGGGCTTTATCTATTTTGTTCATTTTTTTCAAAGAACCAGCTCTTGGTTTCATTGATTTTTTTCTATTTTATTCTTCTCAATTTTATTTATTTATTGTCTGATCTTTATTATGTCCCTCCGTCTGGTGACTTTGGGCCTCATTTGTTCTTTTTCCAATTTCAGTAATTGTGTCTTTAGACTTCATTTGGGAATGTTCTTCCTTCTTTAAATAGGCCTGGATTGCAATATACTTTCCTCTTAGAACTGCCTTTGCTGCGCCCCAGAGAAGTTGTGGCTTTGTGTTGTTGTTGTCATTAGTCTCCATATACTCTTTGATTTCTGTTTTGATTTGGTCATTAACCCATTGATTAATTAGTAGAATGTTGTTAAGTCTCCATGTATTTGTGAGCCTTTTTGTTTTCTTTCTAAAATTTAATTCTAGTTTTATACCTTTATGATCTGAGAAGTTGGTTGGTATAATTTCAATATTTTTGACTTTACTGAGGTTCTTTTTGTGGCCTAGTATGTGGTCTATTCTGGAAAATGTTCCATGTGCACTTGAGAAGAATGTGTATCCTGCTGCTTTTGGGTGCAGAGTTCTGTAGATGTCTGTTAGGTCCATCTGTTCTAGTGTGTTGTTCAGTGCCTCTGTGTCTTTACTTATTCTCTGTCTGCTTTGTTGTTATACTCCACAAATGAGAGAAATCATTTGGTATTTGGCCCACACAGGGACAGGCTGGTCCGGATGAAAGGGGGGCCTGTGGAGGCTGCACTGGGCCCACCTTTGTAGTTGTCTGCCTTGTCACGCTCTGTCCTGGTGACAGGAACTGCCACACAGCTCTGGAGGCCAGATCTGAGAGTAGGGAGTCAGCAGGCTGCGTGCCCTCTGAGCCTCTGGGGAGTGTCCCTGGTCTCCTGTATAAACAACACAGTCAGGTGGAGCCTGCTGGCTGGTTGCTGACCCAACACTGTGGGAGGGGTGGATGAAGCCTGGATGGATGGGTAAACTTCTGGTCTGCAGAGAGGTCTGGATGAAGGGAAGTCAGGGTCTGGGGGACACCATTACCTTGTGGAATGGTGGGCCCACATGATGGACACCCGGTCTCCTGTGTGGGTGGCACCAAGTCACAGCCACACAAAGCGGATCCCACACTGACCAGCTGCACCTTATGGTACAAACATGCCCAGGGTAGGGGCCTGATAATAGACGGAAATGTGGGGGGACGCCCACATGGGAGTGGGTGGTAGTCTAGCTCAGAGCCCCCACCCAGGCCTTGAGGGGCGCTGGTGTTGCTCCCAGGGGCAAAGGGCAGGGGCAGGTGGGAGCCTCAGCTGTGGTGGTCTGTCCACACCTGGGCCACCCAGCAGCCGTCTGGGGCCGTCATTAACAGGATCCTGGGGTGCGCCTGGGCCCTGCAGCTCAGAGTGCCGCAGACACATCTGCACCGGGCCGGCTGGGGCGGCGAGGGTGCGCGAGATAGTGTGCCAGGGGGCACATCCCCAAGTGGTGTCCGTGCATGGCGGTCGGTGAGGGAGCGCCCTGCGGTCTCCTTCTGAGGCCCTGATCCCCTCACACAGCATCACCTCTGTTCCACTTGGGAGAATTGGGAGGCCGGCCTCCCACCAGCCGTTCTGGTCACTCTGCTGCTGGCCACCGAGTGGGAGCCGCATGGGACGTGCGGCTGCTGCAGAGCAGCGAGTAGCTGGCTAGAGAGCCTGTGCTTCCTGGGGGGGATTACCCTCGCGGGCACCACCCTCGGAGCGCTGTCTCCCAGCAGTGAGTCCCTCCTCTGGAAGAGGCCAGAGGGGTATGGACGCTGGGACCATGCAGGGCCCCCGAGGCCCTGCGGTGGCAAGTGAGTCTGCACGTGTCGGGAGCGCGGGCCTGGACTCGCGGTGGCCTGGAGGAAGGAGCTGGTGCGTGCGCGCAGGCTGCTGCCACCCCCCCGAGACCCCCCACCTCGAACAAAAGGAAGCCAGCTGCTGGTCTCCACATGCTGATGTGCAAATGTCCGGGGAGGCCCTGGCTGAGCGCCCGACCCCTGTCTCCCGGAAGAGGCCACCTGCTGCGCTCCCGGGAGCCTCTCCCGCGGGCTCTGCTGGGCTGTCTGGCCTCCCGCTGCAGGCAGGTACGACTTGCAGTTGTTCACCAAGAACCAAGGTCCCAGGGCGACCTCTGGCGGAGCCAGCGAGGGCTGCGTCCACAAAGCCGCAGGCAAGGGCTGTCCCGGAGTGCGGCTGCGCGCGGCCGGCGGCCGCTATGCCAACTCGGACCAGAGTGAGCTCGGCCCCGGCAGGCAGGGGGACGAGAGGCTGAAGTCCCCATGCCCCTGGCCTCCCCTCCCCGGGCGGTGCAGGTGGGACGCTGGCACGGCCCTGGAGGCCACCTTTCCCCTCCCCGCGCTCAGACTGCCAGCCCGGAGGAGCACCTCCGGAGCCGGGGGCGGCTTGACCGCCAAGGCATCCCGGACCTTCAAGGCCAGCGTCACTGGAGGAGGCGAGCGCCTTCCCTGGGCCCGCGCGGCTGCCTAGTTGGCGGGCGGATGCCACGCATCAGGGTGGGGTGGGGCCGCCTGACCTGAGGGACAGTCCCGGAAGGGCCGAGTAGGAAGGTCAGGGAGTGTGCCCCTCTGCTGTGCCTTCCCTGCAGGGCTGCTGCCCCCGGCTGTGACCAGGCCCCCCCAGGGGCCACCACCCCTCTGCACCCGTCCCCCTCCATCAGCCCCAAACCAGTTAGGCCCCTTGCCGGGTCTCCGCTGCTCACGCAGCACGCAGTCGAGTCTAGTGCTCACGCCCAGCTCTGCGCCCGCTCGGACAAGGCGCCTACCCCTGCCCCATGGTCCGTCTGTGGTGGCAGGTCCTCACGCAAGGGGAAGGGGTGCCCACGTGAAGCACTGAGGCAGGGGCAGCGGCCCTTCCTGTGGCTCCTGCTAACAGCCTCTCCTGTTCCAGGTGAAGACAATATAGTCACTAAGGTTCTCTTTTTAACAGCCGTGTGAACTGCGCTGTGGCTGTTCTCTGCAGTTACCAGCGCGAGACTCCCAAGACCTTTGAGAGGTCGGTGCAGAATCTCCAGGTGAAGGTACAGAGAGGTGGCACCTCCGCACAGGGGCCCCTGGGGCCAACCACCCCTGCTCTGTGCCTTGTCCACGGGGTGGGGCTGCACTCTGGCAGAGGTGCTCCAGGCAAATCAGGCTGCCCTGAGCCGGGTGCTGGCCTGGAGGCAGCTCTCCTGAGGGGAGGACCAGCTGGGGGAGGGCCAGAGGCTGTCGTGGCGTGGCCTTCTGGTGTGGAAAGGCCTCTAGTCCAGGAAGGAGGTCAGTGGGACAGGGGCCGGGTCTGGCTGGAGCAGGTGGCGTATTTGGGGCCTCTTGGCCTCCCTTTGTCCCCTGGCCACAGAGTGACTAGTCAGGGTTGGCTCTCTGGCACCCTGACTGGGCGGGCAGGTGTCTGTGGGGACTTGGGGCTGGTTCAGCTGAGCCCTTTGGGGGCCTAGGGGCAGCAGGCTGTGGAGGCCAAGGCCCCACTGAAGAAGGTGACGGCCGACCAGGAGCTCCTGGGACCACCGGTTCATGAGGGGAGTGTCCTGACAGCCCAGCCTGTCTGAGTTGGGGGTTGCTCATGAATATCAGCTGTTCCCTTTATTAATTCTCTGGTTTTCTTTCCAATTAGTATTCTGTGATTTTTAAAAATACAAAGTATAAATTTCCTTCATGAATGATGGGGTTACATTCCAACCCTTCATAAGTTGAAAATACCTTCAGTCAAAATTGCATTTAATACAGCTAACCTGCCGAATACCACAGCTTAGCCTGGCCTCCTTTAAGCTGCTCAGAACACTCACATCAGCTCACCATTCAGCAAAATCCTTGTAATGTATTGAACACTGTACTGAAAGTGAAAAACAGTGGTTGCATGGGGACAGAGTGGCTGCATGGGGACAGATGGCTGCATGGGGACAGTGGCTGCATGGGGACAGATGGCTGCATGGGGACAGAGGCTGCATGGGGACAGATGGTTGCATGGGGATGGAGTGTCTGTATGGGACAGATGGCTGCATGGGGACAGGTGGTTGTCAGGGTGATGGTGTTGACCCTCGTGACTGTGTGGCTGCCTGGAAGCTGCGCTTGCCCCCCACCCAGCATCAGAGAGAGGATCAGACTGTGTGTCACTGCTGGGAAGGGTTCCAAATTAAAAACTGCAAGTACAGTTTCCACCAAATGCCTATAGCTTTCATACCATCATGAAGTTGAAAAATCTTAATTCAGGCCATCATATGTTGGGGACTGTCCATATTATTTGTGCGCAAAGGGGAGGCAGTACAGGAGAGCCTCAGGAGAAAGGTGGCCCGGCCTAGTGGGCAGAGGCTTTGCTGCCTTGTGCTCCCTGTCCCTAAGCTCCTGGGCCACCTTTCTCCTGAGAGGTTTGCACATTCACTGAGCTGTGCTGCCCTTAGCCATCACCTTCTGGACGTTTCCACCAGCTCAGAAACCAACCGGGTTCCTAGAGCCCCTACCCCGGCCTCAGACGTCTGGACAGGGCCCCTGGTTTGTGGCCTTGTGCGTCTGCCGCCTTTTCTCCCTGTCGTGGAGGCTCACCCAAGCTGTGGCCCGTGTCAGCTTCCTGCCTTTCTGCTGCCCGACCTCCCCGGTGTGGACAGACCTTGTTTTGTTGAGCCATGCGTCAGCTGCTGGACATTCGGATGGTTTCCACTTGGTGGCTTTTGTGAGTAAAGCTGCTGTGAACACACGGGTGAGTCTGTGTGTTTAATTCTCATGGGCAACACCCAGGATGGAACTGCCAGGTCACCTGGTAGGTAACTCAGGTTTAACATTTTAAGAAAGCGCCAGGCTGACTGCACAGCGGCTGCCCCCGTCACCAGCAGCTGTGAGGGGAGGGCTCCGTTCTCCACACCCTCTCCAGCACTTGGCCGGCTCCCTCCCGATGACAGTCTAGAGGGGACTTCAGTGCGGCTTGGCCTGCCCTTCCCTGAGGCTGGGGTGCCTTTCTATCTTGCCTGGGCTCTCATGGCCATTTGGGCAGAAATGTCTCATCAGATCTTTTCTCCATTTCTCAGCTGGACTCATCCTCCGCTTAGCGTTGAGTTGTAAGAGCTCGTTATTTATTCAGGATACAAGTCCGTCTTCAGATGCCCCCATTCTGTGTCTTTTCACTTTCTTGTGGTATCCCTTAAGGCACAAGATTTGTAAATTTTGACAAGTGCCAACCGATTATTTGTTTCTTCTGTGGCTTATTTTGTAGGTGTTGTGTCTAATAAAGCTTTCCCTAAACGCAAGGTCATGGAGATATATCCCTGTGTTCTTTTTTGGGGGGATGGGAGTTTATATCTTCCACCTATTTTGACTCTCCTCCACCTCCCTCCCCTCTGCAAAAACCAGTTTGTTCCCTGAGTTTATGAATCTGTTTCTGGGGTGTTTGTTCATTTGTTTAGCTTTTTAGGGTCCATATGTGAGTGCTATCACACGGCATTTTTCTTTCTCTGACTTATTTCACTCAGCATGATACCCTCTAGGTCCATTCATGTTGGTACAGTTGGCAAGATTTCATTCTTTTTTATAGCTGAGCAATATTCTATTGTGTGTATATATCAGACTTTTTTATTCATTTACCTATCGAGGGACACTTCAGTTGCTTCCATATCTTGGCTACTGTAAATAATGTGCGATAAACATAGGAGTCCATATGTTACTTAGAATTGGTGTTTTTGATACCTTTGGGTAAATACACTGAAGTGGAATTGCTGGATTATATAATACTTTTATTTTTAACTTTTTGAGGACCATCCATACTTCTCCACAGAGGCTGCACCAACTGACATTCCCACCAACAGTGTAGGAGGGTTCGCTTTTCTCTGCATCCTTGCCAACGCTTCTTTGCCCTGTCTTTTGGGTAGTGGCCGTCCTAACTGGTGTGAGGTGCTATCTCACTGTGGTTTTGATTTGCATTTCCCTGATGATCAGGGATGTGGAGCATTGGTTCACGTGTCTGTCAGTGTCTGTGTGTCTTCCTTGGAGAAATGTTCAGGTTGCCTGCCCGTTTTTTTTTTCCCACTAAGAGAGGCTTACATTTTATTCTTTAATGGCCACAAAAAGTAATGAAGAAGATCATTTAAATGTCTAAGTATGTGTAGAAAAAAATATATAGTAAGATACCACTTATGTAAGAGGGGAATACAAATACAGGCATGAGGGGTGTAGGGGTGTTCAGGCTTTTCCTGCTCCTGTCGGCTCTCAACACTGCTCACTTGTTACACAAGTCTCTGACCCCACTGGGGTGAAGCCACAAAGTCTGATGTGTGCCCATGACCCTTCAAGCCACTGTCTGGGGCAGTCTGAACATACAGCAGCCTCCCTGCCAGAGCGGATGTCTGAGACAGAAGTATCAGATGACGTTAACGGATTTGCTGTGAGCTTTTCTCAACAGGCAACTTTTATTCAAGCCCCTGAATGGTTGATTAACCTTAATATTGTTACATGAATGACTTAAGATTTGTCTTTCAACTGTAATAGAAATAAAAAGATGGATGAGAGTTTATTTCCTCAAAAATCCAAATATAACACATTTAATTTTTTCTATTTGCTTGTTTTGATAACATATCTTTCACAGACCCAAGGGTCTGAAATGAATTGCAAACTACATCTATTTGGAGATTATTTTAGTTTGACTCCAACTGAAATGAAACAGCTTGTCTGGCACTATACAGTCAGTTAATCCAATATGGCATGGCTGCAGGAAGGGAGATTGAAATGACCCAGAAGAAAAGGCAGTGTTACACAAGTGGGTAACCATTTTTTTTTCTCTAGCACTATTTTTTTTAATTAAGGTATCATTGATACACAATCTTAGGAAGGTTTCACATGAAGAACATTGTGCTCACTACATTCACCCATATAACCAAGTCCCCCCCCACACCCTATTGCAGCCACTGTCCATCAGTGTAGTAAGATGCCACAGAGTCACTACTTGTCTTCTGTGATACACTGTTTTCCCCGTGACCCCATACACCATGTACACCAATCATGATACCCCACAATCCCCTTCTCCCTCCCTCCCAACCCACCCTCCCCCACCCCTCCCCTTTGGTAACTGCTAGTCCTTCTTGGAGTCTCTGAGTCTGCTGCTGTTTTGTTCCTTCAGTTTTGCCTCGTTGTTATACTCCACAAATGAGGGAAATCATTTGGCACTTGTCTTTCTCCGCCTGGCTTATTTCACTGAGCATAATATCCTCCAGCTCCATCCAAGTTGTTGCAAATGGTAGGATTTGTGTCTTTCTTATGGCTGAATAATATTCCATTGTGTATATGTACCACCTCTTCTTTATCCATTCATCTACTGATGGACACTTAGGTTGCTTCCATATCTTGGCTATTTAAATAGTGCTGTGATAAACATAGGGGTGCATATGTCTTTTTGAATCTGAGAAATTATATTCTTTGGGTAAATTCCTAGGAGTGGAGTTCCCGGGTCAAATGGTATTTCTGTTTTTAGTTTTTTGAGGAACCTCCATATTGCTTTCCACAATGGCTGACCTAGCTTACATTCCCACCAGCAGTGTAGGAGGGTTCCCTTTCTCCACATCCTCGCCAGCATTTGTTGTTCTTAGTCTTTTCAATACTGGCCATCCTTACTGGTGTGAGGTGATATCTCATTGTGGTTTTTATTTGCATTTCCCTGATAATTAGCGATGTGGAGCATCTTTTCATGTGCCTGTTGGCCATCTGACTTTTTTATTTGGAGAAGTGTCTGTTCATATCCTCTGCCCATTTTTTAATAGGGTTATTTCCTTTTTGGGTGTTGAGGCATGTGAGTTCTTTATATATTTTGTATGTTAACCCCTTGTTGGATATGTCATTTATGAATATATTCTCCCATACTGTAGGATGCCTTTTTGTTCTGTTGATGGTGTCCTTTGCTGTAGAAGCTCTTTAGCTTGATGTAGTCCCATGTGTTCATTTTTGCTTTTGTTTCCCTTGCTCGAGTAGATGCATTCAGAAAAAAGTTGCTCATGTTTATATTCAGGTATTTGATCCATTTCAAATTTACTTTTGTGTATGGGGTTAGACAATAATCCATTTTCATTCTCTTGCACGTAGCTGTCCAGTTTTGCCAACACCAGCTGTTGAAGAGGCTGTCATTTCCCCATTGTATATCCATGGTTCCTTTATCATATATTAATTGACCATATATGCTTGGGTTTATATCAGGGCTCTCTAGTCTGTTCCACTGGTCTATGGGTCTGTTCTTGTGCCAGTACCAAATTGTCTTGATTACTGTGGCTTTGTAGTAGAGCTTGAAGTCGGGGAGTGTAATCCCCCCCAGCTTTATTCTTCCTTCTCAGGATTGCTTTGGCTATTCAGGGTCTTTTGTGGTTCCATATGAATTTTAGAACTATTTGCTCTAGTTCGTTGAAGAATGCTGTTGGTATTTTGATAGGGATTGCATTGAATCTGTTGATTGCTTTAGGCAGGATGGCCATTTTGACAATATTCATTCTTCCTATCCATGAGCATGGGATGTGTTTCCATTTACTGGTATCTTCTTTAATTTCTCTCATGTGTGTGTTGTAGTTTTCAGAGTATAAGTCTTTCAGTTCCTTGGTTAGGTTTATTCCTAGGTATTTTATTCTTTTTGATGCAATTGTTAATGGAATTGTTTTCCTGATTTTTCTTTCTGCTAGTTCACCATTAGTGTATAGAAATGGAACAGATTTCTGTGTATCTATTTTGTATCCTGCAACTTTACTGAATTCAGATATTAGATCTAGTAGTTTTGGAATGGATTCTTTAGGGTTTTTTATGTACAATATCATGTCATCTGCAAACAGGGATGGTTTGACTTCTTTACCAATCTGGATGCCTTATATTTCTTTGTGTTGTCTGATTGCCATGCCTAGGACTTCTAGAACTATGTTGAATAAGAGTGGGCATCCTTGTCTTGTTCCCGATCTTAAAGGAAAAGCTTTCAGCTTCTTGCTGTTAAGTATAATGTTGGCTGTGGGTTTGTCATATATGGCCTTTATTATGTTGAGGTACTTGCCCTCTATACCCATTTTGTTGTGCCTATGTTTTCTTTTAGTAGTTTTATGGTTTCAGGTCTTATATTTAGGTCTTTCATCCATTTCGTGTTTATTTTTGTGTATGGTGTAAGGTAGTGTAGTGATCCAGTTTTATTCTCTTGCATGTGGCTGTCCAGTTTTCCCAACACCATTTATGGAAGTCTGTCTTTTCCCCCATTGTATATTCTTGCCTCCTTTGCCGTAGATTAACTGCCCATTAAAGCATGGGTTTATTTTTGGACTCTCTGTTTCATTGGTCTTTATATCTATTTTTGCAGTACTAACCTATTTTTTTTTATAGCTTTGTAGTATAGTTTGAAACTAGGGAGCATGATACCACCCACTTTGTTCTTTATCAATATTGCTTTGGCTATTCAGGGACTTTTGTGGTTCCACACAAATTGGGAAAATTTGTTCTGGCTATGTAAAAAATGCCATTGGTATTTTTGTGGGATTGCATTGAGTCTGTAGATCAGGTAGGATGGCCAAGGTAGTTAGTCTCTGCCTCCCAAAAACAGCTCACTGCATTCGGTTTCCAATGGCCCTGTCAGAAACAGGCCGTGGGTGTCTGCAGGTGAGCCCTGTCCAGCTCGCAGCTATGACCCTCGTGTGGCATAGGGCCTCCCAGGGGCGTCCTCAGTCTGTAACGGGCCCCAGAGCTCAGGCCCAGTCTTGGAGCTTTCCAGGTGGCTGAGGCCAAGCACCCAGAGATGACTGTACGGTTTCTGCCGGTCCGGCCTGGGTGGGGAGGTGTGTGAACCCAGGATTCCAAGCGGCCCAGCAGCCTTTCTTCGGCAGCAGTGAGGCGGGGCAAGTTCAGGGGACTCGGCTTTCCTCAACCCTCATTAGCATTTCTGCCTGGAGGCTAGAAACTGACCTGCTCAAAGGCACACATCAGCTGAGAGTCACCGGCCTTAGGGTCTCCGAGGCTGCGTCTCCGGAGCCTGACCCCTGTCTGGGGGCCTCTGTTCCTGCTGTCCCGCCTTCTCCAGAGATGCCAGTAGCCACAGGAGAGGGAAACTCATCACTGTGGAGACTTGTTTCCAGACTGGGTTTAACTCATCAGAACCGTCTGCCCGTGCTTATCTTGCCGCCTTTTCGGACGGGGGCGATCCCGCCTCCATTTACACAGTCATAAGCACTTACATTTTTCATCAGTTTTTGACTCCATCATGATGGGGCAGCCGCAGAATACAAAGCCATTGCAGAGCCTCCCAGTTTCCTCTCGCCAGGCATTCACTCCAGCCCCTACCAGTTGCCAGGTCAGCATTCCTGCGGCCGGGACGGCCCCAACTGGAGGCATGGGCAGCTCAGCGAGAACTTGGTTCCAGGCCCGGGCACGCATCAATCATTTTTTATTCCACCGAGAGGCACAAATAGTGCGAACTTGTAACATTTGGGCCTGTCCAAAGCGCTCTTGGGGGTTTGGGCCCCTCGTCCCACCCGGAGGGCAGACACCGAGGCATCACCCAGCCGCACGTCTCTCCCTCACGGTGACCGGTGTGGCCAGAGCACTGCAGGGCCGCGCCCACTCTGCTGGGGTCGGGTCCGTCGCTCCAAATCCCACAGCCGGCTTCTCCTCGTGAGGCAGCAGCTCAGCTGCGGGTTCACACCACAGGGGACCCCATAGCCACGCAGATGCCGAGGGGTGTGGTGCTCACCCCTCATCCTGCCTTTTCCCAGCAGCGCTCTCTGCAGTCACTAAGCTGGAGTGCTGGCGAAGCCCCCGTTTGCACCAGTTCTGCCAAGGGGACCCGCGACCACCTCTAGGTTTGATGGCTGCAGAGGGCCCACGGGACTCGGCATAGTCACTCCAGTGAGGAGATGAGAGTCAGCCGAGGGGAAGATGGGCATGCGTGTGGGGTCACCAGGACACATACTGCCTTTCACAACTGGCAGTGGCACACATGTGAAATGTCACTAAGAAGCTGACAGACACTTGGTGCCAGGGCCCCCACAGGGCTGGTCATGGAGGCACCTCTGCTTGCACACACCAAACCTCCAGACCCCCGGGAGGACAGCAGTTCAGTCTGAACCTTGTCACACACTCAGCTCGGTGAACCACTCTCATCAGGGAATGGCAGGGACTCTCTGAAATTCAGCCTCGTAGGCAGGCCTTTCCCAGGATGTTCACTTCTGGGTGACATTTCAGCTCTGGGACGATACTGGAATGGAGAGGTGAGCTGGGCAGACCTGTGACCCCCTTTTGCCAGTTTCCTGAAGACAAGGAGCAGGCTGCTGGGGAAACCAGAGGAGCAGCTCGAAAGCCGTGAGCAAGGAGAGCGAGCAGGTGGCCCTGAGCACATCCGGACTCAGATGCCTGGACCCCCAGGTCAGCGCCATGTCATGCGCTGGGTGGCAGCTGTGTCCACTGCAGGCTGGAGGAGAGGCCTGGGTTTCCCAGGTGGCCCCAGTTCAGTCCTCTGTGCCCTATAGTCAGTACACGTGCCTTCTAGGATGGAGACCTGACTGGCATGTCTGATGCCAAGTCCTGTATCATCAGCCCTCCCTGAGGGCTTTGGGACAGTGTGAGGCTGGGGTGGGACAAGGTGCCTGGTGTGGTATGGAGACCCCGAGCGTCAAGCTGCCTGCATCCTCCCAGTCAGGAGGGCTACCTGCCCGCTGGGGTGGGAGTGGCTGGGTTGCCTGTGTGCCGTCCCCCAGCACTCCCTGAGCGCCCATGTGGTGGACACCCGGGCTGCATCAGGGAAGCTGCCCCTTCTGTGTCCCCTTGCATTCTGGGACCTCCGACACACCACAGTGGCCGTGCTGGTCTGGGCAGCCGCAGTGTCCTGTAGTCTGTCCCACCCTCTTCCTGAGAACCTTGGTCTCCTCTCCATAGGTGTAAGGGGCTTGGGGTGCCCATGGAGATCTACAAGATGCAGCAGGAGAGGTTTGCCTGGGCCCTTGACATGGCGGGCAAAAACTTTGAGTTCTAAATGTGTGTCTGTCTTGTTGGAACTGGTTTTGTGTTTTTTCACTACTAAAGCAACATTGGGGAATTTCATACGATGAAGTGTGTCATTACACAGAAGGGCAGACATCCCCGCTTTGCCCTTTGAAGTGCCTCTGGCTCCAGAAGCCCATGTTGTCTTGCAGGGTTTTTACACAGAGGTCAGGGCAGGAGGCTGCACCCCTTGGCTACCTGGCCATCTGAGACCCTGATAATGGTTCACTGGGCTCTGGGGTGGGGTAGGGCAGTGCCAGAGGAGGGATCAGGCCCTGACATAGGAGAGGCCTGTGTGCCACCTCCACCCCCACACTGCTCTGACACTGGCCAGGGACCCTTCAGACACACCAACCTCTTCCCCTCAACAGATGGCACACTGGGGCCCCGAGTGCCTGTCTGAGCTGGAGTGCCTGTGGCCAGGTTCTCCCTACAGGTTCTGACCTGGTGGCTGGGGAGTGGTGGCCCAGTAGGGTGGGTGGACACCCCATATCCCTGAACAAGAGGTAGCAACAGGTGGGATGCCTGGGTGTGCAGGTGAGGACCTTGGCCTTTGGCCCTGGCCTGGTAGGGCCCCAGTGAGGGGTCACTTGGGAAGGTCTTGGGTGGGTGCATGGCAGCCCGGACAAGAGGCCTGGCCAAGGGTGGGCTGGGACCACCAGTGATGTGCAGGGTGGGAGGGATGTCCCTGCAATGTCCTGCCTGTGGGCTCCTGGGCTGGAGGGGTGAGAGGGAAAGGTCTTAAGATTGCACGTTGGGGGAACGGATTTTTTTTTATGGGTCTCTGGCTGTAAGAGGCATCTCATCTCCACCCAGTGCAGATGAAAATCACAACAGCAGCTCTGAGCCAGACGCAGCAACTAGAGGAGACGGGGGTGCCTCTGGGAAGGGCGCACATACCTCACATGTGGAGGAAAAGCACCTAACTAGTTACAGGGTGGGCTGGAGAAAAGTAAACTGGCCCCGGACTCTTTAGCCCACCTTGGAGCCTGCTGTCCACTCCTGGGGCTTTCCTTTGCTGCCACAGTGAGGGTCCCCTCACCACTGCTCCGTGGTAGATCCCGTGACTGGATCCCGCCCACCCTCAGTGACTCCCTAGTGATGGGAGACCTTTTGTAGCCTCCTGAAAGTGTTTCATAATAAGTAATGAAGAAAAAGCTGGCAAGTTTGCATGTCTGAAAATATTGTCACATGACTATCACACTCGACTGACAGTTTGAATGTGTGTAAACTTTCAGGTTGCAAGTTGTATTTACTTGTCATTTTCAAAGCGTTGTTCTGGTCTTCCCACTTGGGATACTGCTCTTAAGAAGTCCCCAGAGGATCCGGGTTCCTGCCCCCTTGTGCTGTGTGCCCACTGGAGGCCGCTACATCGTAAGGGTCTGTCCCCTGGCCGCACCCCAGCTGCTTTGTTATGTTGCGGGGGGGGGGGGAGGTGCCTCCACTTTGTCCTGGGAAAAACTAAAATTGTTTCTCTGATAATCCCATTCCCACATTTTGTTTTCTTCTTTTCCCTTGGAACACCTGTTATCTTCCTGTCCTATGTCTATCTCCTGGTCTTTTCAGTGTTCACAAGACTTGCTCAACTTCACCTTCCTACCCTCTTGCTAATTTGTTTTTAATTTTGGCTAAAACATTTAATTTAAAAGATTTCTTTTGAATCATTCCATTACACTTTTGTGCTTTTAATGCCTACTGTTCTCTTTTAAAATCTGAGGTTACTAATCCATTTTGTTCACCTTTTCTACATCTCCTGCACTGTTTCCTTCGAGTTTGTAGAAAACGCCCATTTCTTTGGCTGGATCCTTCACTTGCATATGAAACACATCAGGTGGCGTGTGGCTTTCCACTGTGTGCGGGGAGGCAGCTGGAAGCCGTGCTCTGGTGCCGTGGGGACTAGTGCAGCTGGCGCGCTTGCTCAAGGCCGGGACCTGGTCAGACCCGTCTTTCCCCGGGATGGCCCACTTTCTCCAGCCCAGGCCCCTCCAGACCCCGGTTACCTTGTCAGCGAGCCTTTCCGGCATCTGCACAGCCAACAGGCTCCTCTGTGGGCACCAAGCTTGACTTTCCTTCCCTGGGCGGACTCACGTCCACTTCCTTTCCACCTCTGTGGTTCCGTTACACATGCCCTGCCAGTGCTGACGCCTCCCTGGGCACCCCACCGGGGCAGGTGCGCTGTGGCCAAGGACATATTCGCATTATTTCTGCCATCTTATTAGTTGACCATGTGGTCACAAGTTTTCAGATTTTTCTCCTTTCTTACTTATTTCTTACCTGATAGAAGTTTTTGTTCATTTTAAGTAATTGCATTTTTTCTTTCTACTGGGTTGGAAATGGATATAAATACTGTGTATATGTAGTAATCAGCATTAAAACACACTATGCATATTTAACTTCCAAAGTCCAAAACTGAGCAGTCCCACACGCCCTCCCAACAGGAGGGTCTTAGGACATTTAGCTTCCTTCTGAACCCACACGCGGCTGCCCAGTACTCTCGGTGGCACTCTCCCCTTACACACTGTCTGCATTTACATTCATATCTTTTAGTTTGCTCTCCACTTCATCCCGTACCCAGACTGCCACTCGGAAGGCATTCTCCTTTCTGGAGTACAAACCGTAGGAGTTCCTCCAATGAAAGTTCCCTGATGACAAACTGTCTTACATCTTGTTTATCTAAAAATGTCTGTCTCCACCTTACCTATGAAAAATAATTTTTCTGGGCCTCCACTTGGAGGTCGACAGGTGTTTTCCCTCAGACACCGATGTCCCGTCTCTGCTGCTCAGAGCAGCCTGCCCGCCGTGAGCGTGACCCTGCTGATGGCCTGGCCTGCCCATGCCTGTCTCGCTGGTCTGCACCCTTGCTATGTTGTCTGGGCTGGATTTCCCTGTATTTATGCTACTTCACACACATTATACTTCCTGGATCTGTGAATTTGTTTTTCGTTAAATAAAGAGAAGCCTTGCTGGAACACTATCAGCAGGACCCCCAAAAACTCAATCCCCTGATGCGCAGAACTGTGTTATTGTCAAGCTAATGAAATGAGCCGGCCAGACGCCAGCCAGAAGCCATGGAAGCTGGCAGCTGCCTCCACGCCGTCTCAGCCATAGATTGGGCCTACAGTCTGCAGTCGTCCATTCTGGCTTTAACATGGAAGGGGGTTATTCTGGGTCTGGAGGATGGGTGCAACTTCCAGGACATTGATAACAATTCCAGTATCCTCCTCTTTGGTTATTTTGTTGGCCTGATTGTGTGGAGACCCGGCCAGGTTAAAGCTGGGGATGCAGGTGCTCACCTTCCCCAGTCTCCCTGCTTGGCCTCATCTTCACCTCTACTCTCAACCCTGAAGAAACTCAGGGCCTTGGCCCTGCTGGAGAGGGACCAGGAGGCTCAAGCTGGGATGTGCATAACCACAGGGTGACCCTGCAGGTCTGTCTCCTCTCCTTCATCCTCTCCTGGAATTATCAGATTCATGCCAGACCTTCTTCTGCTTACACATCTCTTTCTATTTCCTGTGTGTCTCTGTGTCCTTGCCTGGGGAGTATGCCAGATGCCTTTAGGCATGGCTCCCACGATACCCAAGCTTCCTGCAGCCCTGCCTAATCTGCTATTTAACTTGGGCATTTTGAGTTCTATGTCAACAACTGTAGGTTTCATTTCTAACAGTTTTTTAAAAACCCTCCTCCTCGTGCCCCATGGTCTCGCTCTCTCGTGCCTTCGTGCTGTCTGACGCCACCCTGGACCAGCCTGCTGCATCGGCCAGCAGTTCGGCAGCTGTTCTTTGTGGTGGTGTTTTCTTGGCTGTCATTCAATTGGACCTGTGTTCCTGCTTCTGTAAGATCACTGTTCCAGTTCACGAGCAGCGAGCAGTGATCGCTCTGCTCTGCCGGGAGGCACCGTGACCCTGGGGCCCTTCCGCCCGAGGTCTTGGCACAGCACGGGAGTCCTGGACTGTTCCCACCTCACCACTGGCCCCAGTCAGCAGCCCAGTAGCTGTGGTACCACTGGCTCCAAGCTTAGGCAGCTCTGCCCCTACAGGCTGCGGCCTCTAGCCTAAGTGCACGTCTTAAACGGGTGACATCGAGAGCCCTTGAACTGCTGCCTTGGGGTCCCTGCCAGCTGCAGGGCCCAGAACCACTCACTGTTGGTAGTTAAACTACAGCAGACAGCTGCTATTGCGCAGCACCAAACCGTGGCCGGCTGGGACAGATGTGGCACGTGACTCAGGGCCACTGACTGCTCAGCCCTGCCCTGGTCACCACGAGCTCTCAGCAACCTGAGGTCACCTGACTCGTGCCGCAGAGCTGTGTGACATGCACCAAGATGCTTCCCCAACTGACACACCTCTCCTTCCTGTCTGGCAAGTAACATTCACACAGATGCCGAGCGCCACCCTACTGGGATGTGAGACAGGAGATCAGAAAGGGCGCAGCCACTCACTGTTTTTTTATATTACAGTTTTTGTCTTCTGTCTCCGGCCACGGACTGCAAGGTCCCGTAGCACATTTCTTACTCGCACATTCCCCTGGTGCACTCTGACCTGAGCTTTGTACACATCTAATCTGCCCGGTGACTAAGTCTTTTGGGAGCCACCCAGACACACCTTCCCAGGAACACGCCCCACCTCCCCCAGCCGCAGCCCTCCTGTGCGCCTCGGCCTGTGTCCCCTCCCATCGTGACTTCCACTGGGCAGTGCTTACTCGGCTGTCACCTCTCACCTGCAGAGTCCTTGCATGCAGACGGATGGTACCTGTGTTCCCAATAAGACTGCCGTTGAGCTGGGACAGCTCAGTGCTCAAGGATTGTTTGTTCAAAGTAGAAATACCTCAGACTTCCCATTTGTACTACCGTCGCGAGGCTGAATTCTGCGTGCTGTGTGCTCTGAGATGGTGCGAGGACCAGCGGATCGGCGTCCCCCTGCCCAGCCAAGTCTGCGCCTGCCTTTCACTGTGCCCCCCATATTCACTTCCTCTGGTGCGGTGCCTCTTCTGTGTAGGCTGTACTGACATGATTCTGGCTACAAGGAGCTACACTTCGGTGGGGAGACCCAGACGTAAAGTACAGCTTTGATACAAGGTAGGAAATGCTGTGGGACTGAACCAAAACTCCTGGTATGTGGCTCAATCTCAGCACCATCAAGCAGAGGGGAAGAGGTCAGACCTGAGGGTGTAGTACGTCATACTCTTCTACTCACGTAAGGTTCTAGAACAAGCCAAACTATAGCGATGGACACAAGGTCATCAGTAGCCTGAGGATGAGGGCTGACTGGAAGGGACACACGACTTTCCAAGTGCTGGGAATCCTCTCCTTTGATAGTGTGGTGGTTATAAAGGTCCAAACAGGTTATGTCTGTCAAAACTCATAAAACCCACACTTAAGATCTATGCATTTTACCATATGCTATTATACCTCAGGAAAAAAGTGCTATGCACTCAACCTCACCGGACATGCGTGCCACCAACAGAGCTACCCGCTTCCCGTCTAAGAAGCTTGCCTCCCCAGGACTCCTGTCTCTTCTGACTGCTGGGCAGGGCGGCACAAACACTGGGGGCTTCCACGCAGGGGTGGCTTTGGGGTCCTCCCTGCTGCGGTGGGACGCGTGGTGCGGCCACCTCCCTGCTGCACACTCGCCCGCAGGCTCACTCGTCGCCGTGAAGCCGCTGGTGCTGGATCAGATGAAAGCTCAGGCGGAAGGCTCGGCCGCAGTCGCCGCAGCGGAAAGGCTTCTCCCCGGTGTGGACCCGCTGGTGCCGGAAGAAGCCCGACAGCGCCCTGAAGGCACGGCCGCAGTGGCCGCACTGGTGGGGCTTCTCGCCCGTGTGGATGCGCCGGTGCTCGCGCAGGAAGGAGCTGCGGCTGAAGGCGCGGCCGCACTCGCCACATGCGTAGGGCCGCTCGCCGGTGTGGACCCGCTGATGCTGGATGAGGTTGGAGCTCTGGCTGAACGCCTTGCCGCACTCTCCACACACGTAGGGATTCTCCCCGTGGTGGGTCCTCCGGTGGCGAACAACATTGGAGCTGTGGACGAAGGCCTTGCCGCACTCCCCGCACCCGTACAGCCTCTCCCCCGTGTGCACCCGCTGGTGCTTGGCGGCATCCGACCTCTGGCTGAAGGCCTTGCCGCACTCAGCGCACGCGTAAGGTTTCTCCCCCGTGTGCGTCCGCTGGTGCCTGACGAGGTTGAAGCTCTGGCTGAAGGCCTTGCCGCACTCCCTGCACACGTACGGCCTCTCCCCGTGGTGTGTCCGCTGGTGCCTGACGACGTGCGAGCTGTGGATGAAGGCCTTCCCGCAGTCGCTGCATTCGTAGGGCTTGCCCCCCGAGTGGATGCTCTGGTGTTTCACCACGTCTGAATAGCACTTGAAGCTCCTGTCGCAGCTGCTGCACTGGTAAGGCCGCCCTTTCCAGGGCCTCCCCCGGTCTGCTCGGGAGCCACCGTGCAGGCTGGCCTCTGACCCGCACACAGGGCGCTCCCGGCACCCCTGACCTCCAGTGTCTTTGTAAACGACTGGTCCCCGAGGGGAAACCCTGGGCTTCTCTCCAGGGCCCTCAGTCCCACAACGGTCCAGAAGTCCCCGTGCCTGGGGCGGCCCTGGTGCACAGTCCCCACTGCATCCCACTTCTGAAGTCTCCTGCTTTGGTGCTGACCCTGTGCTCCGAGCCCCATGTGTAACGGCTGGAGCTGAACGGCCGGAAGCCTGGCCACCATCTGGCACCTGTGCTGAGGAAGCTGGAAGGGAAGAATCAGAGACGTGCTACATGAGGCACAAGAAACCCAGCTGAATACGGCACAGTGGCATGTGACCCTGAGCTGGGCTGTCATCCAGAGGAATGACAGAAATAACAGCAACATGGTGGTGGACACCTGCTGCTTGCCCGTCCGGTCACCGCATCGCTTCCCCCCACTCCCTCACATCTGGGGTGTGGGAATGGGCAGGGCTGGGAGAGGGCCTGCAACCCTCCCTGGGGCTCCAGAGGGGCACTCCTCCTAGACTCCTCAGGACAACTCCCCCAGCCCATCAAACCGACAGAGCCTCTGTCATGTGCAGGAGATCCTTTATCAGACAGAAATCAGTACCAGGGTGAGCAGCAGTGACAGGATAGAGTCACTGGCCGGCTGAGAGTCCCCAGCCTCCGCTGCCTGGCTGTGAAGCAGTAAGGCAGCTACTGAAGCCAGGCCCTGCCGGCTCGTGGGTACAGACCACAGCCACGCTCAGACAAGAGCTGCGTCTACTGGGTGTCACAATGCCAGGCACTTACTGTAGCCCTCACAGGGCGGTGGGTGCTGAAGTGAGCAGGGGGGCGGTGACTCGGCAGGGCAGGAACCCCAGGAAGTACAGCAGCCGAGTTAAGTGAAGCCTTTGTGCCCACAGGCCGTAACCTAAGCAGCTGAACAGCAGCCGTGAGGTCTCAGCTGTGGCCCCCAGTACTTTGGACTGCCAATGCAACAGGTACCCACGTGGGCCATGCTGGGGACGACTATGTTCCTCTGGGGCAGGTACTGCCCACAGCATTCCACTGATCTGTAACAGGAGCCGTGGGACTGAGTCACGGCCGGTGGGAGAGGGTCCAGGCAGGGTGCTAAGACACAGGCTCTCTGGGGGCCCAGCCCTGGGCTCGTGGTTTGGCAGACATGGAAGTTCAAGAAAGTGACTCATGGGCACTGGATATGAAGAAGAGCCATTCACGACAGGAGGACGAGGTCACTTGTGCTTTCCAGTCCACTGGTCAGCCACAGGTCCTGTGAGCCGCTTGCCTCCCAAGGCGATCCCCAGGCACAGCGGCAGCCCCTGGGGTCGTCCCCGTGACAACCTCTCAGGGGGCCCCCAAGGGCATGCAGGGCTCTGTCTGCAAGCATCTCTGTCGTCATACCAGGAAGGGCTGCTCCCGGCGCCAGCAGGTGGAGGCCAAGCAGCTGCTCACTGCCTGCAGCGCCCAGGACGACCCACACAGGACCTTCCCACCTTGATGCCCACAGTGCCAAGGCTGAGAGACCTTTTGCCAAAGACCTCAGTCCCCTGGCAGTGCTGCTGGCCACCCAGCTGACACCGTGAGCTCCACAGGCCACTGCTGACCCCGCTCTCACCCATTCCTACCTCCAGGCCATTCATCTCATGGGAGATGGTGCGTGGTTTGATTATGAGTAACCTGTTTCTCTTCTCCACTTTGCATATGTTGATGTTTGCTAAAATTATTATTTAGTCCAAAGTTGCAGGACAGTGAGGAACCCCACATGGACTGATCTGGCCACACAAGGCAGGAGGCCCAACTTGGGAGTCCTGGGCTTAAGGGCAGCACCATGACAGGATGAGGTTGTGTGTGGACACAGGGTAGCTGAGTCATGTGACACAGGGGTTCTCTGACTTCCAGAGAAGAGATGGCAGGTGTGCTGGGGGTGTTTGTGCAGGTATGTTTTGGACAGCCATGGTTATATTCTACCCAGGCCCCCAATACTGGACAAGAGCCATCAGAATATGACCGTGAAAAGGCTTGTGATGGCCCTCATTTCCTTGCTAAAATAAGATGGCGTTGCTGTCTGCACTGACTGCACTGCATTGTCATAACAGAAACAACACTGGTCAGCTTGGACACCCCTCAGTGTGGCTTTAAATTCTCACAATGGAGGGGCCTGGAGCCTATGGAGAAGCCAATGGCCAGGAGGCCAGCCAACTCTGAGCCCACGCCAGCCCCACTGCTGGGCCGTGGGGAAACAAAGCCAAGAATGAATATTCTCATTCTCAGAAGTCTCCAGGTGGAGGCCACACAGAGAGGGCGCCGAGTGCAGGAGCGTAAAGGAATGACAGGCAGTGTGGGAAAGGAAGTGGGCAGGCGAGGTTACCTGGCCCAGCCATAGCCCCTTGGGGGCTGGGTGCCCAGACCCAGGGAGCCCACTTCCTGGGCTGTTTTCACCTGCCTGACCCTAGGACGGGCCTCTCCCAAGTCCTCTAAGCCTGGTGCTCACCTGGGCATGCATCCATCAGGGCAGCTCTCTCTGTGGTGTCCTGGAGACTCAGGCCTGGAGGTCCTCCTTGCTGAAACCCTGCAGAAACACCAGGAGGGGACACCTACCTGGGTAAAAGAGAAGAAAAGGGCTGAGGATAGCGGGGAGGCTGGAGGTGAGGTCAGAGTGCCTTTAGAGGAGAGGGTCAGGGCTGCCCCTGGGGACACTGAAGGAGACACGTCACCTACTGACCTTGTTTTTTTTTTTTTTTACAATTTATTTTATTTTAGTATCATTAACCTACAATTACATGAGCAATATTGTGATGATTAAACTACCCCCTTCATCAGGTCCCCCCCACCAACCCTATTACAGTCACTGTCCATCAGCGTAGCTGACCTTGTTTTTGTCACTAGAAATTAAGGTCCTGATTAAACAGACACCCAGAAGCAGTATTCTAGGAACTTTGGGCCGTGCTGACAGCTTTCCACTCTGCCCCGCAGACTCCTAGCAGAGCTGCGTGGGGCAGCATCTGCCAGCTGCCTGCTGTGGTCTCACCTGCAATGGGCAAGCCTGGCACCTTCAATCAGTCCTCAAATGTCGGCAGAAAGATCTACGGATTTTTAAGTTTTCTTAATAATTATAAAGATTTGAATATAAAAATAAGAAACCTCCAAAAAATAAGAAAAAATTATTTTAATGGCGCAATTTTGGATTGAGGAATGACTCTGCTAAGCTTAACACCAAAGGTAAAGTCTGAGAGATTTAACTATATAAAATTTAGTACAAAACACAAACAGAGGAGGAAAGTGAGACTGCCTGCAGTATAAATATTGACGTCCTTAATATCTGAAGATCAGTGCGTACTAACGGGAAAGCATGAAAAATGGGTAAGTCACATAGGGCGACCTGCAAAAGCAGGCAGGCGGCCAACGCATTTTTTAAGTATCAGCCCCACATTTGTCCCACTCCACTGCAGCTAAATGTAATAAAAAAAATTTTTTTACTCTAAAAGTAGAAAATACTTAATAATGGTAGCTCCTTATGAACAAGATGAGGGGCCAGGTCCTCACACAGCTGGAAGGAGGATGAATACCACTGGGCTGGCGGTGAATGCCGCAGTGCAGGGAGGCCGAGAGTCGGACTAGGATTGCGTTCGGGGAATCTGTCCGACACCGAATCAGGGATGTTTGCAGATTTTAACTATTGGATATTTCACATCCTACTTGTTTATGGAAGAAAGCTTGGAAATCTAATTTCAAGTAGAGAACAGGGAAGGTTAACAAATGCCAGCAGCTGGGAATGACGTGACCCCTGGTGCCGTCACACTGGTAGGTGTGGGCCTGTCCCGCGGCGTCACACTGGCCGGGAGAAGGAGGGGACCCTGTCCCCGGGCGTCACACTGAGCTGGGTAGGGGTGCTATCCTCCGACCGCGGCCGTCTTTCCCAAACCCAAGGAGGGCCCAGGACCACCCCGCAAACCCCACTCACCTGCAGCCACACCGCCGCCGGAAGCGCCCCCTGCAGTCTGCTGCGCGCACTTCCTGCGACGCTCTAGGCCATCGGAGGACTGTGTGCTCGACTGCTCTGGAGGCCACCTCCCACCCCCACCACCTAGGGCCGGTCCGCAAGGCGGTTCCCCGCCGCGTCAGTGCGGCGGCACCGCCCCCAGGGGCCTCCCAGCCATCCCCGCCTGGGCTGCATCGCCTCCAGCCGGGGGAGTCAGTGGTTCGGCGGCCGAGCTGACTGGGGAACGGACGGATGGAGGCGGGCAGGCGGTGCCGGTGGAGAAGGGGGAGCGCCACGGGGGAAGGAGGCAGGCCGAGGTCAGGGTCAGCGGGGATCAGTGTCCGGAAGCCTCCCCTTGGAGGAGAGCAGGGAAAACCGGCCCCCAGGCCGGGCCTGGCCACTGGCCCCCAGCTCGTGGATCCCCCTTCACGAGCCTGAGGCCGCGGAGAAATCCATTCTTCGGGCCCCTCTCGAGGCACTTTCTCCTCCCAGCTTCTGGGACAATCACCCTTCACGGTTCCCTGGCCACTGGCGTGCCGTCACCACACCCTTAGGGGCTTAAAGCCAGCTGGGATCATGCTCGCACGGCTCCTTGGGTTCTTGAGCCCGGGCACAACCTGGACTGGCCTGTGCCCAGGGTCTCCCCTGGGTCGCAGTCAGGGCGTCCGCTGGTTTCTCCGGAGGGCTTGATGGGCAAGCATCTGCCCCCAAAGCCCCGCGGTTGTTGGCAGGGTTTGGCCGCTAAGGATGGGAGTCTGCTGGTTTGGACATGTGGGATGGGGTGCGGGTGCTCCTACAGGCCGGGTCCTGGGGCTTCTCCGCAGACTGGTGCCCTCATGTTTAAACACTGCTGAGAAACCTTTACAGCGCCTGCCAGACACGCCATGGGGCTAGGCTGAGGGCCATGTCCCAGCCCCAACCCAGTTGCCTCTCCATGTTTTAGGCATTCCCCTGTCAATGAGAAGTTGCTCTTCAACCACCTCATTCTAATGTGCTTCCAGAAACCCTAGCGCCCAGAGAGTCCCTGCTCCCTGACAGTGTCCCTTTACAAGAGCTGCTTCTAGAAAGCCTCTTTCTCTGGTGTCTGCCCCCCGTTCTCAGCCCACTCACCAAACAGAGCTTTTCCCCAGCAGGCCCAGGGTTACCTGAAGGGCCTGCTCTTCACTTCTGCTCAGAGGCCCTCCTCTCATGCATCCTGGTCACAGCACTCCTTCCTTCTAGGGGTGCTTTTCTCTTGATATTCCCCTATATCACTCTGGAACCCTCCCTATTGCCACCCCCAGGATGGACCTGTGACCATTCTCTCGAGGGCTTTTCATAGAAAAACTGGGGTGGTCTCTGTCCTCTGCAGTCCTGGGCTAAGACGGTTGAAGACCTAGGGAAGGCCAGTCAGCAGCTGGAGCCTGAGGCCCCATGAGGCCCTGCAGAGATTAGAGGTGGAGTGGTGACATGGACAGAAAGCCTGGACTCCTTGGGTTCCCTGGGTCCTTCCAGGTCTACCTGCTGCCCACACGGTGCTGAGGATCCGCTCGACTTCCAGGGCTGAGGCCCCAGGCCTCAGAGAGCCGGCAAGTGCCCAGACTTGCTGGGAAGCTTCAAGGGACCAGACAGGCGGTAAGGGGAGGAGGCCCAAGTCATAGTGACCGGCCATGGCCCAACCACGCTCATGGTCTGTCTGTCCCTCCAAGAATTCAGTCCTCATGGGTGTTGCAGAGAGCAGAAGCCCCAGGCACATCCACGTTCGATAGCCCCTTCCTGCATCAGTCACCATGAGAGATCTGGGTCTCCAGAGGGAGCTGGCCACAGGAGAGGGAGGCCGACACCCAGCACTCTGGCAGGATAAGCCAGGTCACACTGCGCTAACGGGCAAGCACCAAATCCCCATGGCCAGAAACACAGAAGCCCATGTTCACTGCTGGCTGCTGGGCCCTGCTCCCTGGGCCTCCCTCATTCAGGGCCAGGTGGACAGAGCATCATTGGAACAAGGCTGGCTCTTCCCGGTTCCCATTACTGCCCAAGAGCAAGTCTTTGGCCTGGCAGGGCTCATGGGAAATGGGGTGTACAGTTCTGCTACAGTTTGGGGGAGGAGTTGGGAGAGCAAGGCCACAGTGGACAGGCCTCTCGGCAGGTGGCCAGCCACAGGGCCGGAAGGAAAGGGGCCCAGGCAGTCTGAAACCCCTCTCATCGCCAGAACAGAGGAGAAATACCTTCAGAATGAAGAGGGAAAGGCAGAATGCTGACCGCAGCTTGCATGTCCCCAGTGGGTGAAGGGTGGTTGAGTGCACCGTGCACCCTGCTTACAGGACAAGGCAGCCCTCCCCCAGGGCAGAGGGCCGCAGCCCCTGGACCCAGGCCCCCCTGGGGCCTCTCCTACAATCCCAGAGTGTGCACCTGCTCCACCTGCTAGCCCACCCACCACTTCTTGTGTCATCTTTTTCACTGCCAGCTGCATCGGTAAACACTTTAGGGCACATGTCCGCCTCATACTGCATTATTTATTTGCAACAAATCATTAAAATGATAAAACATTCCTAAAAATCAAAGCATTTAAAGAATAGAAATCGGGGTTTTCCTCCGCATCCCAGTGGAACAGTGCAGGTATCCTGGAAGGGCTGCTCTTCCCCAGGCAGCATTCCCAGCACCCAAGCCTGACCTCACGCTGCCGAGCCTTTACTCCTGCCCGCCTCTGCCTCCCGCCCCAAGACCCCGCTCGCAGGCGCGGTACCTTCGGCCATTCCTATAAAGGGACAAAACGGACGAGAATGCATCCGGGACTAAGAGCCAGGGGCCTGAGCACACTGTTTTTGGAGAGGGCCAGATACCACCTATTAACCTTTTCAAAAAGTAACCATTTGCAAATGTAAGACCAACGCGCACGGATGACGGTCCACCATCAGGCCGCGGGCGCTGGTCTGGGACCCTTATGGGCTGCTCTGGGTCTGCCCACAGCACGGCTGTCGGGTCCCCGAGGAGGGGAGGGGCGCGCCCCGCCCACGACCGTCTGCGCAGGAGGCTCCGGAGGGGCGGAAGGCCGGACGCGGCGGGGCTTGGTGGCGGGCAGGCAGCCTAACCCGGGACACCGCGAGCCGGAGCTCAGGGTGCACAACGGAACGGCTCTCCCGGCCTGGTGGTAAGGGGCCGCACACTGCGCGGCGCTCAGCTGGCAGGCGTAGCGCCTGAAGGCCTGACCGCATCAGCACCTGCGAAGGACCTCTTGCCGGGGTGGATCCTCTGGTGCCTCACCACCTCCGACCTGCAGCCGAAAGCCCTCCCGCGCTGACTGGCATCCCCCCAGTCCGTGCTCCCAGGCCTCGGAGCCCACTGCCCGGGCAGAGTGCTTGCTGGCCCAGCTCGGTCTCCCACCTGCTGGATGCCGAGGGGCCCTCCAGCCTGTCCCAGCTACGGGGTCCTGCCTGCACACTCCTCCTGGGGGGTCACCAGACTCATGGTGACGTTGGCTTTGCTTCTGGGCTCATGTTGGTGGCTCATCTCCTCCCTGGGACATGCCTGGTCTTGGGTGGCAGTCGGGCCTGCCCCTGAGAAGCCCCACTGCTTCTGCAGGACCAGCCAGTTCCCAGACTTTGCCCCCAGGACCCCCTGGGGCTCCATCTCCTCCAGGGTTTGTGCCCGCTACCTGCTCCTCCTTGCTCTGTGCTCCATCCTCAAGGTCTGAAACCAGAAAGGGAGGCGGCGGAGGTCCCCAGACTCTGAGCCAGAGCATTAGCCTCCAGATAAGGCACCATCATATTTAAATCTGGGAAAGGGGAATAGAAGTTAGGACCTCTGCCCGGGATGGGAAAGGGCACCAATGGGATTCAGGCCGGGGTGGTGGGGCAGTGGCTGCCGCCCAGGAAAGGGGTGGAGGCGTGGACCTGGAACATCCCAACGCCCACACATCACTGCCACTGTGACACTGTGGAGTCTGTCCTGCCTCAGAGACACCTCCCGCAGGGGACGGAACCAATGGGGACCGCGGGGTGTGCGCGTCCCCTGCCAGGCTGTGTGCGTCCCCTGCCAGGCTGTGTAACCGTCCCAAGGTGGAAGGTGTGGAGTGCTGTCCAAGACGAGGCCACAGAGCTGCTGCCGGGAGACAAGCCTGCTGCTCTCAGGACTGCACTGCCCGCCTCTGGGCTGCCGGCCAGAGCGCTCCGCACGCTCGGCATCCTGTGTGCAGACAGAAGATGGACCTGCAGCTGCGGGTTTGGATGTCTGCCTCTTGCCCCCTGTGCCGATGTGACAAAGCTTCATCCCTGAAGTTCGCCTGTTTTTCCTAAAAAATAGGCCAGGTCTGGGCAAATTGAGTAGAGGCTTTGTCCTTCCTTTCCCTCAAACTACGATGAAAAGACAAACAGTAAGGAATGGACTGCAGAGCAGCATAGGCCCTGGGAGGCCTCACCCCGGCAGCACTAGGCTGGACAGTGCATGGACAGGGCACTGTCCCTGAGCCGTGGGCCTCTGCAGGGGTTGCACAGGGCTGTGGGATGGCCAAGGGGGCCGCCACAGCCCCAGCCTGACGCCGGCGGGTACGGGTGGTGCCTGGGGCCTTAGGGAGACTTCCCAAGGTGGGGAATGGGTGAGGCATCTCAGCTTCAAGGCCAGGCGCCTCAAGGAGAGGTGCCCCCAGCAAGGGACATGGCAGAGCTGGTGACAGGGCAGTGGGCTGAAGGCAGGTGAGCCTGGCCTAGCCCCACCATCCCTCTGCTGTTTGCCCACAGGGCAGGCCCCAAGCATCGCAGGAGGCCCTGGGATGCGTTCTAGAATTCCAGTGAGGACATTACAAATGGCATCACTAAAAAGAAGGAAAGAGCCCAGAGAAAGGTTCCAGGGTTACAGACGAGGTTATAAGCCTGCAGAGCACAGAAGGAATGGAAGGGAAGGCATCTCCACCCCCTGGCGGGAGGAGCAGAAGCGGAGGGCAGTTAGCCGCTCCCAGGAGCTGAGGGGTCAGCGCTGCAGTCCCAGGGCCCTGAGTCCCACCTCCAGCCTGAGTGAGCCTGGCCAAGGACCCTGGGCTCCAGGCGAGGACATGGCCGGGCTGATACTTGAATGGCAGCTGGTGAGGCCTGGACTCCTGACCCCCAGTGTCTGTGAGATAGCAAAGGGGATATCTGAGAGAGGATTCCCAGTGAGACACCTGGTGGCCCTAAGACTAGAAAATCGAGTTCCATGAGGGGAGGTCACAGCACATGGAGACCCAGCAGACGCTTAGGCCAGTCCTGAGGAGCATATCAGGGCTGTGGGGTCAGGGAACAGCACCCCCCGGGACCTGCTCCTGCTGTGCCGGACGCTCGGGACACAGAGATGACAGGGCACCACAGTGCCTGCCCTTGGCTCACAAAGGAGGGGGGGATGTGGAAGACATGCTGTCATGGCGCAGCAGGTGCCAGGCAGCCGTGTACACAGGGTCACTTCAGGAGCAGAGACACGTGGGCAGCTGACTCCTTCAGGAGTGAGGCCCGGAGGTGCCCACAGAGCTGGTCCTGAAGCCTGAGGAGTGAGGAAAGGCAGAGCGGTGAGGGCAGGGGGAAAGACGGGGGCACAGGGCCTTGCCGCTGATGCCCCTGGTGCCCCCAGAGGACCCCAGCTAAGAAAAGCTGTGACCTGAGAGGTCTGGGATGGAAAAGTGACCAAGACAGACAATCTTGAGAAGTAAAAATGGAGTCAAAGCAAACATGTTCATGTTGAGGAACTATTTGAATTTTTAGTCATCTTTAAAGTACAAGTTAGAATAATTTGCTAGGATTTCATTGTATACTATTAATTTCTTGGTAACTCTTCCTTAAAAGTTTTCATAAAAAGGAAAATGTGTTTGATTACAATGTTTCTTCCTATAAAAGAAAAGCCACTATCAGATGTAAAAGCGCCATCAGAAACAAAAAGAAGTAGAATTAGCACAACCGAAAGGTTCAGGAAATGGGTTTGAGGAGCTCAGTAAACAAGGCTGAAGAGCAACAGCACAGGGACGGGGGAGCGACGGGGACACAGGGCAGGGCCAGGTGGGCTCCCCCTACCAGTCTCCTGGCGCTGGACCGTGACTGGTGCGGGCACTGTGGCAGTGCGCCAGTCCCCCCATGCTCCATGTGTGTGGGTCTCAAACTCACTGCACCGAGCAAAGGAAGCCAGACCCAAGGCAGTGCATATGCTACAACTCCCATTTCTCCAAAGTCCCACAGAGGTGGGGCCATGCAGAAGCTAGAGTGGCGGTCACATCGGGGTGACTGGAGGGGAGTTCTGCAAAGTCCTACATGTTCACCTGGTTGGGTTTACGAGATGTACAAAGTCAAACAGTACACTTAAGGTATGGGAATTTCAAAGATGTTAAGCTATACCCTAATGGAACATTTAAAAACTTCACCACCATATCCTAGGAATAATCATGTAACGTGTCAACAGCAGCATGCATCTTGGTGAAGCTATGCAGGCTGAGGGATAAAGGAAGATGGGATGGGCTCCTGCATGGTGAGCGCATGGCACACGCTCAGCCAAGGCCTGACAGGCAAAACCCCCAACCGCAAACATACGGGGGCCCCAAAAACTTCACACCCACCTGAGCTGTCCTTCAAGGGGGAGGGAGATGGAGTTTCTCCGCGCTTTTGGGCACTGAGAAATGCTCTTCCTGCTCTATCCATGCTGCCCTCTCCCAGGCAGGAGCTGGGCTTGGGGTCCTGCCCAGTGGACGAGGGGATCAGGGTCCAGAATCTGCCCTTCCCACCTACATGTCACTATAGTGAAATCCTAGGGCTACCACCTGGGTGCTGGTCATTGTGCACTGGCTGGATGTTGACCAGTGATGGAAGGGGTGCCTCATCCCACAGGACCACCTGAGAGTCAGGCATGCCAGGAGTGGAATAGCAGCCTTGCACAGAATGCACATGGCTGAATGGGGTTCTGGGGTGAGGCACCCCTGAGGCTGACGCTGGTCCCGGCGGGCATTAGCTACATAACCTGGACAAATGACTCACTGAGTTGGAAATCACAGGACAAATTACCACCACGAGTCCCTGCTCCATGCATACACGTGGATGCCCACCCTTGTACTGAGGGGTTGTGTGACTCCTCTAGGGCAGAGACCACAGCTTTCCATCTTGGCACCTGGGGCCTGGCACTCACCGCTGAATTAGTGAGTGGACGGCTCGTCCCCTGATGGTCACAGCAAACTGCGTGAGGGAGGAGGGGGTGGGGTGGAAGCCATCGTGTGAGAGCATGGGCCTCAGAACCCTAGACCTGGGCTCAGGCGGGAGGCAGTGGTAAGTCTTCTCTGAGCTCAGTTTCCGGCCTGTAAGTCAGGGAAACTTCCCACTGTGCGGGTGGGGTGTGGGTGGGGCTACTGATAAGGTGCAGAGGGCTTCCTCTCCCGGCAAATCTGAGACCTTCAGGACATGAGCGTTATTTCAGGGTGAGGTTAGGTATTGTGTATATCAACAGCAACGACAGGAAATCACCACGCAGAGCCTAAAAAGTTGACGGAAAATGTGTGCAAACACTCCCTCTAGTTGCTGATTAGTTATTTACTTTGTTGGGGAGAGAAGTGTTTTTTTGTGTTTTTCCTATACTTTCCAAATTTTCTTTAAAGAGCATGAACTCCTACAATGAAAAGAAGCCCCCACACTCTATTCAAGAGAAAGGAATCTGTTTAAACCTGTGCTCCTAGAGGAGCAGACATCAATTTCCCTGAGACCTAGGGTCTGGCTGAACTGTGGGACGGGTGGGCAGGGCACTCGGCGGAGCGCAAGGAGGCTGCATGCCAGTGACCGAAGATGTCAAGGTCAGGGCCTGTGGCCCGAGGGACAAAGACTAGGGCCCGAGAGGTATCGTGTTCCTGGATCCCAGCCTCCGCGAGGGGAGAGCCTAGCCGTGCCCCTCGGCCGGCGAAGCAGAAGATGAGGTCACAGAGGATGTCAGAGCCGCGTGGCGGGATGCCGACGGCCTGCTGAGAGGGAAAAACTTACAAGGACAGCAGCCTAGTCCAGGTGGCTCCCTTCTGCTGCTCTTCTTAGCAAAGAGAACAGGACCTCCCTTAACTCCCCGCTCGGCCAGGCACTCACTCCCTAAACCCACTCCCCCTCGCCTGCACGCCTGCTGTGCACGTGGGAATGTTACAGATACAGCAGCAGAAAGATATATATTGCTCCCTCGCCTTTGTTCGGGGCTCAGACCTTGGGAGATTCCCCCCCCCCTGGGCCCGCCGGGGTGAGATAAAGCCTCGACACTCCAAGACCGCCGAGTGCCGCGTGGTTCTTCCGTGAGTGACCCAGTCCAGGCTTTCCAGTATTTTCCGTAACACTGCGGCTCTGTGGGCAGGTCCTGAAGCAGCGCCAGTTTGCCGGGAGGGTCCGGCGCGGGCGCGGGCTGCAGAGGTCCGTCCCTGCACGCCAGCGGCCTCCTCGCAGACGGAAGCGGCCTTTCGCGGGAGGTTCGCATCTTTCAGCGGGCCTCCTTCAACTGCAGAGGGCCGGAAAAGCACGGTGCCCGCCGGGCGTGCCGACGGAAGAAGGGAAGGCTCGCCGAGCCCGGCGTCCACCACCCGGCCCCGCCCTAAGGCCCCGAGACGCGCGCCGCGGAGCCCCACCCCCGCCGGCACTTGCTCGGAGGCCCGGCCAGAGGGACGCGCCCGGGACCCGGCCCAGGGGAGCGGCGTGGGGCACACGCTCGGAAGCCCCTCCCGGGGGACCCACCCGCGGACACACTCGGAGGCCTCGCCTGAGGGACTCGCCTGGGGACACGCCCGGAGCAGGCGAGCCCGGAGCTGTCCGAGGTGCTGCGCTGCGCTGCGCTGCGCGACGGGGCCTGGGTAGTGGGTGGTGTGGTAGAGACCCTGCAGGAACCGAGCAAGGCGACGCGGCGCGTAGGGCCCTGAGGGCCGTACGAAGGGCTTTGGGAAGCAAGCGAAGGGACACCATCCAGTGTAGGAATCCAGCCGACCAGTTTGGTCTACGGTTGGGGGAGGAAACGGAGGGGAGTTCTGGGTGGTCGGAGTGGTCTAGGGGAGGAATGCGCATGCTGGCTTGGACTGGGGTGGGAATATCACCGTTCACTGCTAAAGCAGGTCCACACACCCTGCGGCCAGCTGAAGTCACTGAGTGCTTAGGAAAGAACTGCAGGGGGCAGGAGAGGTCCCTGGGCATGACGGCTCCTTCAAATCCTGAGGACCCTTCCCATGGACGATGGGCCCAGAGAGCAGAGCTGGGGATAGCTGGCAAAAGGGCAAATTCTGGCCCAAGCTGGAGCTGTACAGTCGTTCAAGTTGCTTGGCCAGGTGGTGTCTGAGTAGGGCCTGTGGAGGCACACCTGCTCTGAGGAGCTGGGTGAGGTCAGATGTTCCCAAACCTAGTGCACTCTCGACATCACTGGGGTGCTGGAACTAAATCCATTCTCTGGCTTCATCCCAGGCCTACCGAGTCTGCCCTGGGGTGATGCCTGGGAATCTGTGATTTTCAGTGAGCTTCCTAGGTTATGTAACTGGGTGATTCCTCAGTGGGTGAAACAAGATGGTAGAAAAGGCAAAGCAAGAGGCCTTATGAGAAGCCAGAGCTTCATAACAATTTGCTGAGATCAGCATGCAACCTCCAAAACACACGGCAGGGGGTCACACAGAGCCTTTCCAAGCAAGAGAGGCACTTGAACAAAGGGTGGATAGGAGCACATCCGTTGTCTTACAACACTGCAGAGAAGCCTCCCTTGGACTTCTTGGTGGGGCCTCTAGCAGCTACAGGAAACAGCTCAGAGGATGGAAGGGCGTCCATTCTCACTCTGGGGCAATCTGCACACCTATATGATGCGTTGAGATCCCTGTAATCAGTGTCAGCTGGCACTATTTGCACACAATGCCTCAGAAGTTGCTCTAGGAAAACATGGGCAAGTTCCTAAGAAATGTGCCCCCTTTCTAGAACATGCCTCCAAGGAAATCCTCCCATGAGCTCACTTTGGGGTAAATCCCTGGCTAGGACATCTTTGCCTAAAAGCTTTGCTGTGGCACTCCGTTGCAGCAGAGAGGGGTGGAGGTCCTCAGTGCCGTTTCTCAGATTTGAAAAATGATCCTTGATGGTTCTTTCCCACATAGTGACACTGACAGGGATCCTCCCCACTGTGGACGGATGCCTTTCCCCGTTCCCTGCATCCATAGTGCCCTCCCCCACCCCAGGGTGAACCCCTTGGGCTTCACTACCATCACAGCGTCTGCGTGTGGACTACGATGCCTGACAAGCTGACCCTGGACAGAAGGCTTCTCCCCAGTGTGGTTTCTCTGATGCTGAACTGAGTCTGAGCACCCAGTGAAGCCCTTCCCACATTCATGAAGTTCATGAGGGCTTCTTCTCTTCTAATTCTCTAACGTTTTGTTACATCCGACATCCAACGAAGGGTCTGTCCACCTTGATCACACGTATAGGGTGTTTCTCTGTTGAGACCTCTCTGATGCTTCCTAAGGTCGGAGCACCACATCCACCATGTCTCTCGCGCACCACTGCTCTCAGCTCTGACTGAAGAATTGTCTGCACCTGTGGCCCCGTGAGAATTCCTTGAAGCTTACCATCACCTGCATGACTTCTGAAGCGCAGGTGGCATATGGGTGTGGGTTTCCCGCCAAATCTCTGAGCAGTAAATTGTGGCCTTTAGAATTTAACTTGTGAATAAGCCTCAAATGCACGAGGCCTCTATGCAGGCTCCCTCAGCTCCACCCACCCTTCCAAACGGACTCAAGCCCAGCATGGCTCTGCGGACCCCAGGTCCGCATTGCTGGGGCCACCGTGCGGGGCTCCGCAGCTACGGGCGCCGACGGAGCAGGCGGGGCTGAGTGCGGGGAAGGATGCGCTCCTTCCGGTGTACTTCCGGACTGGCCACAGCGACGTCCAGCCCGCGCGCAATTCCGCGTTGTTGGCGCACGCACCTTTGCCGAACCAGCTCTGGATTTCCAGTGTCGCAGACCAGCTTTATCGTGCTCCCTCAGAAACCCCAGCCCCAGAAGCGCCCCTGCGGCTTTCCCTAGTGTAGTTGGAAAAATCCTGACAGATCTGATTTAGTCGTAAGCCTTGGGTTTAAAAGATAAAGCTGGGGGTCCAACCACTGGTACTCTTGGGCCACTGTTAACAACTGTGCATTTGTGCATTTTCAGCGAGCTTCCTAGGTTATGTAACTGGGTGATTCCTCAGTGGGTGAAACAAGATGGTACAGTCGTTCAAGTTGCTTGGCCAGGTGGTGTCTGAGTAGGGCCTGTGGAGGCACACACAGCTTGAGATGGTGACCACGTCAGCTCCCAGGGCTTTGATGCCCCTCAGAAGACCACCTTTCTCTAGGGCTCAGTGCCCCTCTGGGGCCAAAGGCAGATAGTGCCCCCACACAATCACTCCCTGGGCTCTGAAACTCACCGGGACCCCTTTCTTGGTGCTGTCCGGCTTTTCACTCGGTGGCCCCTCACATTTGCTGGGGCCAGCCCTGGCCCCAGGTGGCTTTCTTCTGAGATGGTCCATGCAGTGTCCCTGACCTGTCCCTGGTTGTCAACCATGCCTTTCCAGGGGCTTTTTATGGGGATTTGCTGTGTGCCTGGCAGTGTGCAGATCCCACAGCCATCCTGCCAACCACCCTGTGTGGTGCTACAGACTGCTGTCCCCATGTTCAGAGGAGGAAACAGGCTCCACGAAGGACAGTAAGTGGCAAGGCTGCAATCAGGGCAGGTTGGCCCTCAACCTGGGCTCCCAGTGACCACTGGATCCTTGAGATTCCTGAGCACTCTGGGGAAGAATGAGAGGCTGAGGCTAAGGAATGGGACCTGGGTGGGAGACCAACGGCAGGTTGGAGGGATGTGTGGGACAGTGGCTGTTGAGCTAGGGACACGTCTAGGGTGGACTGAGGGTCCTGAGGGAGGCCTGGGGTGCAGAGAAGTGGGAGAATGAGCACAGCTGCAGGGAGGCAGGGCACAGAGCCACCAGCGGCACCCACAGCCCCGGAAGTGGCCAGGGATTGAGAACAATGGTGTCCTGCTTGATTAGATGCTGCTAAAACCACAGGCACAGTCAGGCAGAGAGCATCCCGAGGAGTCCCTGCTCCGGGCTCCTGGGAAGTGCTGACTGGATCAGAAGAACGTTGAGAGAAATCAGCCCTGGCAAGTGAGCGCAGGAAAGGGACTCTGGCCGAAAGGCAAAGGCCATTCAGCCCATCTCACCAGCCCTGCCCAACAAGGGAAGTCACAGTGACCCTGCTGAACATTCACCATGCATGGTGGCTGGTCCCTTGCCCCCTCCTCCAGGAAGCCCTCTAGAGCACACACCTGCAGCTCTATGATCTAGGGAGGAGAGCAGAGGGGCACCTCTGGGGCATCTTGGGTGGCACAGACGACCGCAGGGCTCTGCTCTCAACAGTGGCCTACTAGGTGCAGTGGCCTGAGTCCAGCCTTGGTGCTGAGGCTGCAGGACGACCCTTCTGGAGCAGAGCACAGGCTGACCCTGCTACACCCTACTCTGCTGCTCAGCCTTCCCTTGAGGTTACCCATGTGGTGTTAGGCACGAGTGGGGAAAAGGTAGGCTCCCCTTCAGGCCGGAAGACTGAATCCCTGGGAGCACCAGCAGACAGCCAGAGGTGCCTTAAGTCCCGAGGCTGATGTCCAGAGACCACCTGACCTCCAGCCCTCTCCCTACAGTGGGGTACTCACCCAGAGTGGGGTACTCCAAAACGCTTAGTGGCCACAGAGATCTGAGTGTGGCCCGGAGAGGCCAGGCAGCCCAACCACAGGCCTTCAGGGCAGGGTCACGGCGGGTTGGGTTGCAGAGGAGGGGTCTGGAAAGCTCCTCGACGTGGGGTGGTAGTGGTGTCCAAGACAGTCCACAAGGGAGCAGAAGGCGCACTATTGTTGACACTCGGGTGGCACCCAACTGGCTGAGTTCTTCCTTGCACATGCAGGGGCTGAGGTCAGAGTACACCTGAAAATGGCCAGGCCATGGCCCAGCTGCGGTGGCCTACACCTGTCAACAGGTGAACACCACGGGCCCCCCACCTTCTCACAGCTGCCAGGTGCTTGGCACATGGGCAGGGGTGACGAACAGGAGGCACCTTCACGGACTGGCTGATTTCATGCAGCCACTGCTAAGCAGAGGCAGGGCGAGAAGGCACGCCAAGCACATGTGGTGTCTTCATGCATGAAGAACGTCCTCCAGACACAAAGGAACCCAATAACAGAGATCCCACACCAGGGGTGCCAACCCGCAGCCTCGGCCTGACCCATCTCTGCCTCTGGAAACGCCCACCTCAGGGCACCTGGCCTGCCCCAGGTGCAGCCCGGGGGAAGTCAGCCCTCTAGATGAGTGGCCAGGGAGCCCACGAGACCCACAGGGCTGCCACTCCTCTCCCCAGGCTGGGATGCACGGGAGCCGCGAGGCCTGGCCAAGGCAGGCACAGCTCCTGTTGCCATCGGAGAGAATTTATTTGGGATTCTTGGCATGCAGGCTGGTTCTGCCAACTGGGAAGGGTGGAAAGGCAGGAGCCCACCTGTGGAAGCTCCCCCACCCACTACTCCCGGTAGTGGACCCTCTGGTGCTGGATGAGCTGGGAGCTCTGGCCAAAGGCCTTGCCACAGGTGCTGCAGGTGAAGGGCTTCTCGCCTGTGTGGGTCCGCAGGTGCCGGCAGAAGTGGGAGCGGCCACGAAAGGCCTTGCCGCAGGCAGAGCACTCGTAGGGCTTCTCCCCCGTGTGGATGCGCTGGTGCTCGATGAGCACGGAGCTCCAGATGAAGGCCTTGCCGCACTGGCTGCAGGCGTAGGGCCGCTCGCCTGTGTGCAGCCGCTGGTGGCGCACCAGGTTGGAGCTCTGGCTGAAGGCCTGGCCGCACTCGCCGCACTTGTATGGCTTTTCACCGTTGTGGGTGCGCAGGTGCTGTGTGAAGTGCGAGCTGTGGCTGAAGGCGCGGCCACACTGGCCGCACTCATAGGGCTTCTCGCCTGTGTGGATGCGGTGGTGCTGGATGAAGCCGGACCAGCCGCGGAAGCGCTTGCCACACTCCTGGCAGGCGTACGGCTTTTCACCCGTGTGGATGCGCTGGTGCTTCAGCAACAGTGAGTTGTACTTAAAGCTCTTGCCGCAGGCCTCACACCTGTGGGGCTTCCCGCCCGGTGTGCCACCCCGCCCAAAGCTGGCCCCCAGCTCGGCGCTCGCCTCAGTCCCAGGGGCTCCCTGTGGCAGGAGTGCCACCTGCCAGGAGCCCCTCTTCTGCATGTAGGGCATGGTCCCTAGCGGCTGGCCGGCCGGCAGCTCCAAGCTGGGCTCCTGTCCAAAGCTGTCCCCACGCTTGGGTCTCCGGGGAAGGCCCCTCAGAAGGGTCCTCAGTGCACCCCCGGCCTGGTCCACCTCGTTTTCAGGATGGGGCGGGTGGGGAGACGATGGAGCCTGCTCAGACTCGGACTCAGAATCTAAATGAGAGATGGCAGAAGAGCAGAGATGGATAGCACCCACCCACCAGCCATCCCTCCATGGGGCCCCACGTGCCACCCTAGGGGACAGGACAAGCGGGGCACACCACAGTGCAGGGGGCTGGAGTGCGGAGGGCCTGGATGGACACTCAGATGCAGAGACCAGCAAAGACAACCTGCCCAGAACCCTCCACATCCTTCCAGAGCTGCCTGGGGACTGGACGCCTGGGAACAACTGCCTCTTGGCCCAGCTCCCCTTCCACTCAGGAACCTTCTGACTCTGTGGCGAGGTCTACCTCTCAGGGACCTGACCTCAGACGCCTCCAGTCTCCCATGTGTGGGGTGGAGACCCTGAGGAGGCAGCACAAGGGGTTCTCACAGGAAGAGAGGCGGGTGGGGATGGGCGAGCAGAGGGGGCTGAGGGTCAGGATTAGTGCAGCCCCAGCCAGGCGATGGGGAGAAGAGATGGGGACCAGAGCTCAATTTAGGGACCAGTGGAGGCCAGAAGCACTACGGAGCACAAAGAGGGAGCAATGGTGCTGAGTCGGAGACCTCAGCCTGACAGGCAGGCGGCTACAGGCTGGGCTGCACTCGGAACCTTGGGGACAGTCAGGGACAAGACTGGCACTGAATGAGGGAAGGGCGGGGGGAGGCAGAGGTGAGTTCCGAGCCAGGGACAAAGCCAGGGACAAGGGGGCCAGGGTTCTAACAGTCCTGGTGCCTGAAGTAGCAGGCACCGCAGAGCCTGGTGTGGGGCCGCCACAGGCAAATGTACTCACTCACCTGGCCAGCAGGTGTCTCTCCCAATCTGGACCTCCTCCACGTCCTGAAGATCCAGGTCTGATAGTTCCTCCTCCAGCGGTGACTGAGAGAACACTTGAGGGCTGCAGGTGGGGGATCCTGGGGGACACAAGGGGACTGGGGTTCACCTCCCCCTCTTCTTGAATCCAGCCTGAGGCTCACTCAGCCACCTGCAGGATGCCACCCACACCTGGGTCGTGGCCCCAGCACAACACACCTCTGTGCCCTCTTGGTGCTCCCTGGAGCAGCTGCTCCCCAAGAGCTTTTGAAGGGTTGGTGTTCAGGAGATGGTTGCAGCCATGTGACACTCCTTCCTTGGCCAGGAGCCCCAAGACATTGTTTGGCTATGCTGGTTTGGGGTGGGGGGCGGTTCCTAACCGACAGCCACCTCTGGGCCTTTCCAATGCTCTCCTAGCCCCTCCCCAACGTGGGGCAGGCCTGGGAGCACAGGCATCTCTGGGCTTCAGCCCTCACTTCCCTCATCCACAACCACCACCTCTGAAGGCCCGGGGCCTGGCTGGGCTGTGCCCCATCTAGACAGGCTGACGTCTGCAGCAGCCTGCTCGTATGGTCTGTCCTGGAGTGCCCTCTCACGGCTCAGTGCCACATCTTCCCAACACTGGCAGCTCTAGAGGGGCTGAGGCCCAGGACAGCGAAGCTGGCCCTCGCTAACAGTGACCAGTCCTGGTCTCTTGTGCAGGCCACACTGTCAGGGCTGGTCCTCCAGAGGCTGGGAGGGCAGTGGGCTCTGTTCTGGCTGGAAAGGGCTTTTCTCTTCACCCCTGCCTCCCCCCACGCCGAGGAAACAGTGCCCAGGGACTGCCCCCTAGGGAGCCATCGCTCATATCAGCCTGGGCCCGGCACCCAGGCAGTTGCCTCAGTTACAACTCCCAGTGTTGGGGGTGCCAGGTGGGCAGTGCAGTGACAGGGCAAGTACCGTGTTGGTGACTGCAGAGATGAAGCCGGGCCTCGTGGTGGTGGGCTCCAGGAGTCCCTGGTGACTCGAGATTGACAGGTGATGGGACACGAGAGGGCTCCTGACTGTCCCCCAGGGCCGCCATCTTCCCCAAGGCCCTCTGAAGGTGTGCCTGCCTGGGACCTGGGGAAACGAAGACCACAGTAGGATGAGGGACCAAGGGATGTGCAGGGGAAACGCCAGCCTCTGAAGAGCCACGGGTGAGCTGGGGATCCTTCGCTGGGTGAGAGGGACCGGGATGGGCGGGGGGCCATGTGGGCCCTGGGGTGTGAGGTGACGGGGTCCCTGGTATGTTTACTCCCCCACGCGGACAGCACACCCGCAGGGACCGAACAGGCTCTTGTCCCAGCGATGCCTGGAGCGTCCTCCCAACCCACAGCCTCGCCCCCAGAGAACAGCATGCTGGTCCTCCCAGAAAAGCCTCCCACGGCATGGCACAGCTTGGGCTGCTGGCCATGGGGGACGGCAAAACTGAACCTTGCTTGCTGGGGCATGGCCGTCCTAAAATAAACCTGAACGTTTCTGAGAGGAAAACCCTCTTCCTGAGACCTGGCAGAGCCGTCGACGCTACAGGCTGCATCTCCCACATCCCAGGCCTGCCCATGGCGCTCAGAGCCTCTTCTGGGGTCAGAGATACTTTAAGTTGGTTTGCAAGAATGGTTTGGTCCAACGTGAGAAGTGTTCTTCTTTCACACAATGACAAAGTAGGATTCCTTATTTGGTGGGTAGAAACGTGGAAAAGACAAAAGGTAAGATATATTCAGCAACCAGAGCCCTGGGGTTGCAGCCAGCACTTGCTTCAGGGAGTGTGGAGGCAGCCCCAAGAGGGCTCTTCTCCAGTGGGGACCTTCTGGGGTCAGGACCCCCGCAGGCGTCACCCCCTAGTGATGGGAAGGGTCACGAGCAGCCAGGTAAGTGGACACGAGGTGAGCTGCAGTGATGACGTCTGAGCGCAGGTCCTTAACCCCCTAAGTCACATCCTAAGTTACTAGGTTAACTTCCTGGGATTTATCTGGGAAATAACAGGCTCATCCCTACCCTGGCTGTTTGGGTGGAGGCTGCGGTCACACAGAGACGCCCACGGGGACGCGGGCACGGGCTCCACGCCCACGGTGCTGCAAGTCTGAAGGCGGAGAGGACACGAATGCCGCGGGCCCAGGAGCAAACCTTCCTCCGCCCCCTCTTCCCGCCTGGAACCTGTGCCCGGTGGGAAAGGCCAGCCGGTGGGGCCGAGTCCGGCACTCACGCTCCCCGGCCGCAGACCTCGGAACAGGGACTTCTCTGAGCCTCAGTTTCTCACCTGAAAAGTGGACGCAACGACCGCTGCTGTCCCTGGGGCCCCGGGCGCGTGAGGCGGCGGCCCGCTGCGGCCCACCACCCCGCGGAGGCCTCCTCTCCGCCCCGGGGCGCCCCCCACAAGCCAGGCCCGGGGCCCAGTTCACGGCGGCAGCGGCTGCGGGCGCTGGTCCTTGGGCACCGCGCGAGCGCAGGACGGCCGGGCGCCCCGCAACCGCTGCCTTCCCCGCCGCTGCCCGCCACCCACTCACCATCCGAGCCGGAGACAGCTGCGGCGCCGGCCGGAAGTACGCCCCCGCCCTGGCCCCTGTGCGCTCCGCCCCGCCCGCTACCACTTCCGGGCGCTCTGGGCGCCGGAGGACCGCCGCCTCGGTGGCCGCCCCGGGCCAGTGGTGGGGCGGGGCGGAACCTGTGGCTGGGAGAGGACCGGGGCGGGACTTGCGGCCCGGCGGCGTCGGGTGAGGGGGAAGAGGAGCGGCACCTGGGTGTGCGGCCGCCGGCTGCGGAGCGTGGCGTGCTGTCTGTGGCAGCCCGGCTTCTCCGCAGGAGCGGTCGGGGCCCTTTCCAGCACACTTGCCACGTCTCTCACCCTCGCCCCCGCCTGGCTCCTACACCAGCCGAGGGCTCGTTTTACCCCCGGATTCTCCTGCAACAAGTAGATTTTAGATTCGATCGAGAAGCGTCATCAAAATCATCCTCAGTAGCAGCTTTCTTTCCTGGGGACATTTCTCCCGGACCGCCATCATTTGCTAGGGAACTTGCTGAAAACTTTTTTTTTCTTTTTTTGGGTGTCTCGAATGCCGCTTTTTAAACTGTCCTGCCATCAAAAAGTGTCCCAGACTCTAGGGCTTGAGAAGTGTGTACGGATTTTCCCAAAACCCTTTCATGCAATTCTTCTGAGTCTCTCTTACAGCCCTGTTCTTCAAACCCGAGAAAGATAAAAGCATCAACTCCTTCTTGCTGGGAAAAGCATACAGGCAGAGCGGGGTTCCATGAACTCACCCAGCAGGGATGGATGGTCAGCAGGGTTGCCGGCCTGCCCACCCCTAGCCTTGGGCCTGGGCAGGTAGACAGCAAGGGAGGAGCCACAGCCAGGGGACCCCACGCTGGACGGATGTTTGGGTCCTGGGGTTGCAGTTGAAGTCTTGGGGTGACGCAGAGAGCAAAGAAGGCAGCGGGAGTTGGCACAGAGGCTGCTCAAAAGAAGCCACTTTATTCTGCTAAAGCTGTACTTTTTATACTGCTACAGTGCTGAGTCATGGTTACATAAGTGTTGAAAACGCGCGTGTGTGTGGCCTTCTTGGCCAGGTGTCTGGCCTTCAAGGCTCTTATCTAGCTTCTTTCTCATGGGTACAATATGCTGTGTTTTCAAGGTTTACAGACAAGGCCAGACATACAGGGGTGAAGCAGCCGACAGCTGTCCTCATAGAACATTAGGGAAGGTGGGGGGGCCTTCCCTACATCCTACCCCTTTATATGACAGCAGCTGTCTGTTTCTTCCTTGCACACAAAGCAGAGCTCTGTGCCCAGGGCCCGCAGAAACAATATAAAGAGCAACAACAGACAAGGAGGCCACATGGCCCAGCAGTCACTATGGTTAGGAACCACCGCCAAGTGGGACCAAGCTGTGACCACCAAGTAGACAGAGGATCTTGGGATAAGGTTTGTATCTGAGACATTTCATCATCTATTTCCTGGAGCACGGCTTATATTTGCTGCTGGTGGTCTGGGATATAAACACAGCAGTTAACGTGCAGTATAAGCACAGGTACCCCCTTGTGCAGTATATCCAGAGCCATTCTGTTTTGTAAAACCACTGCATTTGGGTGATTTTATCTAGCAATGAGGCCAGCAAGGGCCTCGTTATATTCAAGGCATGAGCAACATGCTGTGCCAGGGCTTCTATTTGTAGTTCTATATCTATAGTACTGGCTCCTGGAAGGAAGATAGCCAGGAGGTAAAACCATGCCGTCCGTTTGGGAAGATGCCTGCGGAAATACACAGCATCCCAACTAGGCGTGGGCAGCAGCAAGGTTTGTATTACCTGTCCTGATACGTATGGGCAGCCCCAAGTACAAAGGCCTGTCCAGTATGCAGGGAGGTAGGACCAGACATATTCCCTACATATTCAAATGTTTTCCTGGCAGGGGGTTGGTCGCCATAGTGCCCACATGGGCATGACTGTTGGGGGGAGCGTGGTGTATTTTCCTTGGTTCTTGTCCCCGTCACAACAAAGAATTGAAGGACAGAGACACAGTAGTGAAGCAGAGTAAAAGTTTTATTTAAAGTTACTTAAAGAGGGAAAAAGTGCAGCAGGTGACCTTAGAGCGGAGAGGCACCTTGAAAGATTTAAGTTTTACTGAATGAGAGAAAGTCTATGCACTTAGAAAGTGTGGGTGACCTAAGAGAGAGGTGGGCACTGAAAGGTTGGGGGTTTCCCCTTTTAAGGATTTTTCAGGAATTTGAAAAGGGGCTGAGGGTGCAGACTTGTTAAGTGGTCTCTGAATATTTAAAATTAACCTAACACAAGAAATTTACTGCTCTGATTTTCTCCAAGGATAGCAGCTTCCTGGTTGGGGAGCATATCAATTAAGACTGCCTGCCCTGCCTCCAAGATGGGCTGTTAGTGTCTGTTTGCTAAAGAGTGAGTGAAGAATCTTACTTCTTAACTTCCTGGGTTTTAAAATGCAATCTTATCTTTAAGATGGAATCCATCTCACCTTTTACTATGTTGTTTACAGCTGGGCCTGCTTGTGAAATTAGTTGCCCAGGTTGCAAATTACTTGATTAAGTAGTTTGAGTCTTAAAACAAACAGCATAAAAACAGCATATAGGTAAAGTTAAAAAATAAGCTGGGCCTGCGTGATTAACACAATAAAGACATGGGCTACGCTGAGTACCCTCCTTTATCTGGTGCATATTCAAGCATTCCAGGCCAAGTTACTCCTGGCTTTTTGAGCTTTAACTGATTAACTCTGGTTCTTTTTTAGTGGGCTTTCCTGGCCTTATTCTCTTCCCACCCCGTGCATATCTACTTTTCTGCCAAACGTGACCATCACACCAGTGCTTAGGGGTGCGATCAACACTGACATTGCCACACAGTTCTCTGGGTAATGAGCCAACCGTGAGATCAGGTATGGAACCCTGCTGTTCAATGCACAGCAGAGCTATGGTTTGCAAGGTTGCATGTGTACTAGACATCCATCCCCACCCATTATACACAGTACCCTCCCCAGGCAGAATGTGTGCTGATTGTCGGATCAACTGCTCAGTTACTCTCTGTTCTGCTTCACCTTCGGCATCACTGCGATTCCATGCTTGAAGGCGTTCCCCCGCAGACAGGTTGGCGGGAGCAATTTTCCATGGCAGTCGAGCAGTGATTTCTGTAGGCAGTTCCACACACACCCAGCAGGGGGAGACATGTACCCGGGCAGAAGTGTGGGCCATGGCCACCATACTATTGCTCTCTGTCACCCTGGGCGGAAAGACAAGGCAGACAAAGACAGCATCAATGGCAAGTCTCGGTTCCCCGGGAGGATACAAGCGACCTTGTCATCTTGTGACAAAACAGTGGCTGCCAGGGACGGTTTCCCTGGTCTGTGATACCAGACCAGAGCGCCCGAGACACTGGCAGAGCATCAGGTTCCGCCTTCAACACAAAAGGTGGTATTGGCCACACTCGCACGACTAAAGTCCCTGCCAGTATGGCTGTTGCCCTCTCCGAAAAGGAGGCAGGCAGTTTAAAAGGCCACTTTCCTGTCCATGGGGTGACTTGTCACCCATGGGTCAGCCCCTCCCCCATACCTCATACAGTGCGACCCACAGATGTCCTTCAAACACCAAGGTCCATGGCCACGACCACTCCTCTGTATGGCCAGGAGACAGTGTATGTGGGGCAGGAAGGAGCAATGTTTCTTCCAGCAACTGTGCCTGCAACCCACTGAGGCCTTGTTTCAACTATTTCAGGCTGTACGGGTGAGTCACCAGCCTCTCTGTGGGACTTTGTCCAGCTCTCCTTGGTTGCTCCTTCAGCAAGCGCACTGCTACAGGTCAGTGCTTCACCCACTGCATCCATCCTAAATGTTTTAATTTGTCCTTTGACAGCCCATTATACCTTTTTATTATTCCAGCCGCCTGGGGTCGGTAGGGCACATGTAATCACTCCAATGTCCTGTTGTGGAGCCCATTCTTGTGTCTCCTGTCCTGTAAGGCGGCACTGCTGCCCATTAGTGGACGCCCGTAACCGGCACATCAGTGCTCCAAGGCCTGTTTAGTAGCTTGTTGGGTGGTCTGGGCCACAGGATGGGCAAAACCCAATCCTGTAGCCACATCCACTGCTGCGAATGCATATTTACATCCCGATTACTGGGCAAGGGCTTATGTAACCTACTTGCCACACCTGTAAGGGTTCTGGTGGGCGGGGGAGCTGTCCCTCTTGCACGGGTACCCCACAACAATATGGATAAAAGTGGGCGCATTGAGCATGTTTGCACCGCTTAGTTTGCGTCAGCAAACATCAGTGGGATGTGCCATCTCTGGACAACTTTACACATAGTAAAGTTGCCTGTGTGCCCTAGTTTCTTATGCAACCATGGTCCCATGTCCATAGGGGGCAGTTCCCAGAGCATATGAGCCCTGGCCACGGCGTTGTCCATGTCATTCCCAGGGCTTAATGCTGGGTGGTGTCCTGAGACGTGATATACCAGGGTACCTTCCTTTAACCCACGGGTCCACAGGTCTTTCCACATTGTCTCCACGGGGGGGACGACTGATTTCCCAGTCCTGTGCTACCAACTGAGGCAACCAGTGAGGTCACAAAAACAGCCCCATTGTCAGTACAAATGGTTATCCGACCTGATTCTCTAGTCAAGACAAGCCACATCGCCTGTAATTCAGCCACTGACCTGGATTGCCCTGCCCAGATTCCTACCAGAACTCTTCCTATAAGGGCTGAGTGGTGATGGCCACCCATGTCGGTGGGTGGCCCTTTGCAGATCCATCTGTATACCAGGCCTCCTCTGGTGGTGTCCCTGTCCCCTCCTCATAGGGGCTTTCCGTTGGCACTTCCATGCTCAGTAAGGTGGGAGTGGGTTCAATCGCAAAGTTAATGGTCCCAGGACTTGGTGCAATTCCTGCGAGAGAGGGCTTTTGGAGAATCTAACCCATTGCTCTAAACAGGCTCCCCACTTGGTCAGGGTGGGTGTCTGGGCAACCCCAGTCTGGGGAGCTGTGGCCCGGGCTTGCACCCACCCCTCAATCGGGAGGGCAGTAATGACCTGTAATGCTTGCATTCCCATGATTCCTTCAGTAGGTGGTAAGGTGGCATACACTGCTGCCAGCTGTTTTTCCAAGAGCAAATAGCAAATCTCAGCTCCCTTCCACAACTGAGACCAAAACCTTATTGGGACTTTGTGGACCCGTGCTTCTGCCATAACCCCCCTCCATATCCATCCGTGCTGGCAGACACCGTCAGCAGGAACGGTATGAAGGGGTCAGTGACTCACGAGGCCTGAGCCACTGCTCTTTTCATCTCAGCAAAAGCCCTTCTACCTCTGGAGTCCCGTCCCATGTTCCCTTTCACTTTAGAAGGTGACATGGTGGCTTCAACAGCATGGCTAAGTGAGGGATAAACATTCTCCTCAATACCCCAACAAGCCCACATATGCTGGTAGCTGCTTAACAGCTTCTGGGCAGGGGTACTGTTGTGTTTTATCACTCACTGCTTCAGGTAACACTTTTGTCTCACCTGACCAGACGACACCCAAGAACTTGACAGAATAACCAGGTCCCTGCACCTTGTCTTTGTTGACGGTGCATCCCCACCCCTGGAAGGCCTGGTGCAAACTGCAAGACGCAGCTTTTAGATCTGGAAGACTTGAACCGAGGGTGGATGGGACCGGGTGGCCAGGTCACTAGCCACCAAGCCATGACACAAAGTAGGACCGTGCAAGTATCCTTGTGGGAGGACAGTGAATGTCCACTGCCGGCCTTCCCACGTGAGGGCAAACTGATCCTGGCTTTCCGGTGCAATGTCAATGGAAAAGAAGGCATTAGCCAAGTCCAGCACAAAGTGATAAGTCCCCAAAGTCACAGTCAGTTTATCCACGCGGTCAGTAATGTTCAGTACTGCAGCATGCAGCAGGGGTCACTTTGTTTAGTTCCCGATAGTCCACCGTCATTCTCCAAGTGCCGTCTGGCTTCTTCACAGGCCACATGGGTGAATTAAAAGGCTGTGTGCTGGCCAAATGATGTGTGCTTCCTCCAACCACAAAATGGTTTGGCCGATTTCTTCCTGTTCCCTGGGCAGCCAGTATTGTTTAATGTTCACTATATGGGTGGCTTGTGGCAACACCAAAGGTGTGTGGTGGGGATGACCTTGCCACACCATTTTCACAACACATGCACAACACACATGCACAACTGAAACTCCCCCCGAGTCGTTTGCATTGTTAGACCGCGCAGCACATCCACCCCTAAATTATATTCTGCTACTGGAGATACATAGACCACATATTGATGTGGGGGCAAGCGTCCAATCCTTAAAGAGTCCCTCATCTCACCCGCACCATTTGTCCACCATACCCGTCTATGGCTACAGAGGGGCCCTGGAACCTATCCAGGTTGCCATAAAGAGCAGTGGAGTCAGCACCTGTATCCACTAGCACCAACACCCGCTGTACATTCTGTGGGGACCAGGGAACAGCAAGTTCAACAAATGGCCTCTGATCCTCCGGTGTTCCAATATGCTGGGTACCTCGGCCCCACCCCTAGTCAGGGAGGAAATCAGTCAGTGCTTAAGGCACGAGTTCCTGGTCCACCACAGTATTTGCCCGCACCTGCTTTTGGGAGCAGTGGGCGATAGCATTGGTCTGGACGCAGCTGTTTCCATAGCCCCATCAAGACCTCTAAAGGCTGTTCATCGAGCTCTTCATGAGCCAAATCAGCAGCCAAGAGGTTAGCCCGCACCTGTCTGCGGCTCACTCTCAGCATTCCCACTGCAGCCATCTTTGGCGCCATTTTCATCGCTGTTGTTTTTCCTTTCCCCTTGTGCTGCTTTACTGCAGTGGTTCTCACCTTGTTTGCATGAGGTTGCTTTACTTCTATGTCCCCCAAGCCCACTAATGCTGACACTGCTTCGTATATTGGATGGTCAGTATGTAGCGCTAGTAATGCAGCAATGGTTCCAAAGGCACCTGCAGGACCATTGGCTAGAACAAGATTTTTCATATGAGACATCAACAGTTTGGACTGCAGTGATGGGGAGAACATCGTCTGCCTCATACCCATTTCAGGGGGCATGCGCACCAACTCGATACGTACTCCACTGTTACGTGCTCCGGCAGGTCCCCTGGGGGTATCCCACACGCCTTTGCTGCGGCCATTAACCAATTTATCAGGGTCTTATTGCCAGGTCTGTGCGCCTAGCACCCTGCAATACGTGCGACATAGAGGGCATGGCCGTTCGCTGGCAAGTTGCGACACCTCAAAGGGTGAGAGCTCAGTGTTCTCAGCGCCCTCATCCCACAGCCAGAACAGCCAGGCAGGCAGATTCCCCTAAATGTTGCTTACATTGCTTGGCCAAAGCCCACAATTCCTTGGCCATATACAACGTGTATACGTCATTTGCAGGGCAGCTATCAGGGGGCCGCCCTGCTGCACCGCTGCAGCTATTGGTTCTTCTATCTCCATGCGTTGCCACATGGCGGGGCGAGGATGCAAAACCAACGGTACTGTGCTGCACTCAGGGCTTGCGACCCGTGACGACAGGGTGGTATTTACCGACCACTGTAATAAAGGCTAGGCGGCCACCAGCCATTGCTCCCAGTCTTCTTACTTCTGTTGTGGTTGCTTACTTTTCTGTACTTGCTGCTGTATATCTGCAGCTTCGTGAGCGGCATGGCAGACAACCATCAGGAACATCCACGCCACTTGCCCAGCCGATTCCCGGTGGGCCAGAGGAACCAGGGACTCCAGCATCTCCAACACCGCCCAAATAGCCTCTGGGGTCAGCTGTACAGACTCCCAATCCTCTGGTGCTGCCTAAGTGGTCAAGTATGTTGTTACCAGGTACCAAATAGAGGCTGGGGGCTACATCTCCTCCACCTGCCTCTCTGCATCCAGGGAAGCCGAAGGACCATTGATCTCATGACCACCTACCTCATCCAGGAGTATGCCAAGTGTTGGAGTCTGGGGGTTGCAGTTGAGGTCTTGTGACTTGGAGAGCAAAGAAGGCAGCGGGAGTCATCATGGAGGGTGCTCAAAAGAAGCCACTTTATTCTGCTAAAGCTGTACTTTTTATACTGCTATAGTGCTGAGGCATGGTTACCTAAGTATTGAAAATGCACATGCATGTGGCCTTCATGGCCAGGTGTCCAGGCTTCAAGGCCCTTACCTAGCTTCTCCCTCATGGGTACAATACTCTGTGTTCAATGTTTACAGACAAGGCTAGACACATCTGGCTCCATACAAGGCCAGGCATAACTGGGGTTAAGCAGCAGACAGCTGTCCTCATACTACATTAGGGAAGGTGTGTGGGGGGCTTCCCTACAAGGGGTGCTCAGGAGACAGGGAGGGGAGCCCAAGCTTGAGGATCTCATCAGGAAGAGCTGTCTGGCCCCAGGTGGGTGCCTGGCAGGAGAGAAGCTGGATGGCCAGGGACTTGTGAAGGACCCACTGAGTGTGCGGGGAGGGGCTGGTGCATGGTGGGTAGTGGGACCAGGATGAGCTGGGAGAGTACGAAGCAAGCCTGGAGCTGGAGGAAGGTGCCCGCCCCTGGATCAGCAGATTCCACCCAGACTAAAGGTGGAGACAGTGGAGTCACCGGCTCCACCATCATCGCTGGGGGCTGGGTCCCAGTCCTGTAGGTTCTGTAAGAACCCCCTGCTCCCTTCTGCCTGAGCCAGTGCCAGGCCCTGGGCCATGAGCTGGGGTATATCAGGGAACAAAACAGTTCCCTGCTCCACTGGAGCTCACATTTGAGTATGTGTGTGAGCCAGCAGATAGCAAACTGGGAAATCCACCCCACCGAAGGTGTCTGTAAGGGAGCAGACAGGGGTTCTCTATGGGGGCAACTTCAGAGGAGGGAGAGCGGCAGAGCAAAGCAGTCACACGAAGACTGGAGGGAAGGGTACTCAAAGAGCACGGACGAAAGTCCTGAGGCATGAGAGTGTCACCAAACGTTTGGAAGAGCAGGCAGGCTGGAGCGTGGTGCGCAAGGGGAGAGCGTGGAGCAAGCTGGGACAGCAGTCTCAAAGCCCTAATTAGGAGCCTGGTTTTCCCCCAGGTCCCAGGCGGAGGGAGGCTGTGATGTAGACTTCAGGGTCCGACTGGGGAGAAAGGGCTGGGTGAGGCTTGTGCTGGGGACTGACCCAGCAGCACTCACTGTTGACGTGAGGCGGGAGAAGGCAGGGCACAAGGGGCTTGTGGGAGCGCACCAGCCAAGTTCTGCCTGCCTGTGGACAGTGGCAGCTGGGGTCTGACGCTCACCAGCTCTCCTTTCCAGCCTGGCCCTCGGTCCCCCTGTGCCCAGCCACCAACTGCCTGCTGGTTCAGGTCCAGCAAGATGGGGGCACCCTCCCATTTTCTGTGAGGGCGGGGAGACCTGGGGGTTCTCATTACTCCCCTGGGGACTCTGAGCCGATCCACGTCTTCTGCGGGCCTTTGCCCCACCCTCAGAGCCCTGCCGGCTCCTCAGCCTGACAAGGCCACAGTCACTGAGGGCTTCGGTCTCTGCTGAACGCTGCCTCTCCTCCTGTTCCCCAGCTGTGAAACCTTGCCCAGCACTTCCTCCTTTGTCCTCGGTCACCACCTCCAGTCCTCCACCTCTCTTTGTGGCTGAAAGCAGAGACCCACCTCGGCTGGGTCCATCGTGTTGGGCGTCCTATGCTCTGGAGGGGGCTGAACAGCTCCCCTGTGCCCACCCCCCAGCAGCCAGCAGCACCTCCCCAGGTGTGACAACCACAAACATCCACAGACATGGCCAACGTCCCCTTCTGGGAGGTAGAACCGCCCCTTGCTCTAAGGCAAGGTGAGCCAGAGCAAGGGGTGCAGCCGCGGGACGAGGACATCGTGTGAGGAATCTCAGCTCTCTAGAACACAGGGCCTGAGGTGGTGGTCACAGCGTGGGAGGCAGCAGACAGGGTCAGGACTGCAGGTATCCAGCCTCCACAACCCCACCGTAGCTTCCAAGGCATCTAGGGTCAGTTAGGCAGGAACTGTGGAGGGCCATAGTATTTGTCATGCAAGGAGTCACGCCTACCCTGAGTCGGCAACTTCCTGTTCTGATTTCTGTGTTGGTCCCTTTATGAGTTTGGTTAATGCAAGGCTGCTCCCAAGAGACACATCTGGAGGCAGTGACCAGTTGATCTCTGGCTCTGCAGTCCCGAGGCCAACCCTGGGTTGGGAGATGGCACCAGCATTCTATGCCAGGAAGGCCTGGGGAATCGTGACTGTACCCCCAAACTGGAGGGAGGTCAGCAGAACACAGTGAATGGGTCAGGAAGTGTTTATTATAGGAGAGAACAGACATTAACATGCGGCAGGACAGGACACAGCCTGCGACGGACACTGGGGAGCAGGCCAAGAAGGCAGGCCTCGTGCAGCTCCACTGGATGCAGGACACAGCGCGTGGGAGGCAAGTCACGGGGAAAACCAGTCGGAAACACAGTGCAACACGTGTCTCGTGTACAGCAATGCTTACTCTCTAAGGATGAAGAGAGTGAGCATAAAGCACAAAAAGCTTAACCCATTTGACTAGCTGTGACATTTCTGGATGGTCAGAGTAACAGTGGGAAGGACCAGTGTAGGGCGAGCGTTTGCCAGTGTAGGCCCCAGGGCGCCAGCTGCGTGCCAGGCCCCCTCCATCCCCCAGGTACATGAGTGCAGACACGTCCTACCTGGTGACTGCAAGGATGCCAGCGCGCCAGCTCACAGGAGGCAGACACACCAAAAGGGGCAGGGACACTACAACCTGACCAACTGCAACGCCATGTGAGCGGGCTGCAGTGACACGGGGCTGTGTGGTGACAGGGAGCTCCTGTGGAAAACCGAGGCGGGGCTGAGGGAAACTGGGTGGGACCCGGAGGGGACGGCATCTGCAGGCCTTGGAAACCCACGGCTAGGGGGTCTGCAGGCGACGGCCCCCGTGGCCATGCCTGGGTCCCGCACGGCCTTCGGTCAAGAGTCAGAACTGCTCCTCGGTCTGCTGAGCAGGTGTCTGGGGGTCCTGAGGACTCCAGGTGGTGGCCCACTCCAGGCCAGGCACAGAGGGCCCTGAAGACACTGGTTGCCGCCGGAGCAGAGCCCTGTCCTGGGACCTGAGGTCCAGAGCCCTCCCCACCTTCTCCAGGGCTGCTCCCACCTGGCCCCGCCAGTCCCCCTCCAGCCCCCACCCTGCTTCGTTGGGCCTCAGACCCCCCTTCAGCCCTCCATCCTGGCTCACTGAGAACCCTGCCCTCACCATGAGCAAATGTCCAAGTGTGCTCAGCGCCACCGGCTTCTGCCATGACCTTCGAGCCGGGAGCAATGGGTCCTCTTCCCTGGTGCAGGGGCTGCAGGACTCGCCCTGTCCCACATCCTCTGCAATGGCCTCGGGACTAGTTCACTTGCAGAAGCAAAGAAATGACCATATTTTGGTGCCTGAACTGGGTGGACAAGAGATCATTAGAAATAAAGCTCAGGTGACAGTAACCAGAGACCAGTCACTAGCTACACTCCAGTCCCGTGGGGGGAAGCAGGGCCCTGCTCCCCTCAGGCCACAGCTGCAGAACAGGTGCTGGCCTGGCCCAGGGAATGCCTGTGTGAAGTACATCCCCAGCTGTCTGCAGGCATCCCTGAGTCCCTTCAATGTCCTCTGGGGCCCTTGCTCTCCAGAGGGAGCCTGCTCAGGGCATGAAGTGCTCCTGCAATGAGAACCGTGCTCAGCAGGGAGGCACACCCCAAAGGATGTGCTCTGGAAAGGCACCCCATTCTTGGAATGGGTGCTCCAGGCCTGTGGGGTTCTGCCTGGCAGGTACCCCCAAACCACTGGCTGGAAGGAGGAGCAAGTGTTGAGGAGGCAGCACCAAAGACGTGCCAGGCTGCTGCTGTGAGCTGTCCACCTCTGCAAAGGGGAGTGGGCACCCCGGTTTTTTCTAGTCTCCTTCTGCTCTGGCCTCGGATGCAACCCTCACTGGCCTACCCATAGGCATCTCCCTTGAGTGTGAACTCTGCCACCCAAACCCCCAGTCCCCACTCATCCCTCACCCATGCAGCTGGCGAGGTTTCCTTTCTTCCCGCATGGAGGCTTTCTCTTCTCTGCCTTTGGTCTCTGTTCCTCTTTGGAGCTTGGGAACGGGGTTCTCGTGTTAGTTCTATGGCCTGTTTTTATGGGTATTTCATCAGGAACTTTGTGCTGGGGGTGGTCTGCTCTCCCACCCTAGAGGATCAGAAATGCCTTTTGAATAAATACAATTGTTATTGGGCTCCTTTTTCAGGGAAAAAGCCAATTATGAGGGGGAGGTGATGGCTGTGACCACATGGAGCCTGGTACCCGTCAGCGGGGTCTCACGGAGAGCGAGACAGGGTAGGGGGACAGAGGGGGAGTCTTACCCATAGAGCCCAGACCTGGATGGCCACTGGATCCCAAGAGTGCTTATTTTTTAAAAACTTAAAAGTTGGGGAATATATCAAACACATAAACTTAGGTGTACACGATATGATGAAGTGACAGCAATGGGTCAAACACCCACTCACCCCCCATCCAGCTGAGGAACCAGACACCCCCAAACCTGAGGCCCTGGGCGGCCCCTGCCTGCCTGAGGAGCCACCCTCTTGCCTCTGGCGGGACCCACCTTGTCTCCCATCTCACTACATATGCCTGCTCAGTGCTGAGAGCCGTGAGTGTGCACGCTGGTGTGCATTTGTGCTCTAGGCCTCCTGACATTCCACGTACACTATGGATGTTACTGTGTGTCTCTCTGGGTGCACATACAGAAGTTTCTCTAATGGGTATTAATAAGTGAGGTTTCTGTGTTAGCAGATTTGCACATCTTCAACTTGTCAGAAAATGCCACTGTTACTAAAACACATGACAGTTTTTTAAAATTGCATTTTGTTAATTGTGTATAAAATTCAATTGACTTTTTTGATTGTGGTAAAATATTTCAACCATTTCTAAATGTGCAATTCAGTGGGATTAAACATTCACAATGCTATCTAGATCCGAAACCTCTCATCATCCTTGTCAGAACCTCAGCGCCCATTAACCCCACCCCCCACCCCGCTCTCTGGTCTGCTTTCTGTCTCGATGCACTTGCCCCTCCAGGAACCTCGCAGCAATAGAATCATCCGACACTTATCCTTGTCTGGCTTTTCATTAAGCGTGTTTCCAGGTTCATCTGTGATGAAGCCTGTCAGTACCTCATCCCTTCTCTGGCTGCAGTATTTCACTGGAAAGCCCACATCTTATCTGTCTGGTGATGGACATGTGGGCTGTCCCCACCAATAGGAATTCTGAACATCCATGTAAAGCCAGTGCCTGAGTCCCTGCTTTCAGTCCCTCTAGATAGGCATCTCTGTGGGCTTTTGTACATTCACCTTCTACGTGACAACCTTGCTAAACCCCTAACAACTTCACTAGTTTGTGATTATCTTTGGATTCTATGTAGACAGACTTATCAGCTGACATGAACAAAGGGATGCCAGCTCCAACCTCACGTGTGCTCTGCCCTTCACCTCACTGTACTGCCGGGCTCCCTGCTACAGTGCTAAACTGAGCCAGTGGCCGCAGGCATCCACGTGTGCTTTTGGTTTCAAGGGGCAAAAAGTGCTGAGTGCCTATTCTTGGGCACAGTGCGGTCATAGGTTTGGGAGATATTCTTTATCAGGGTTATAAAATTCTTTTACATTCCTTATTTATGAAGAGATACTAACCATGAATGAATTTTTGCTTCTACTGAGACAATAACCTCTTCTCCTTAAATCTATTGTCAGACATGATGTCAATTTTGAGCCAGATTTGCATTGCCAAAATAACCCTAACCTGGCCGTGCTGTAGCACCTTCCCTGGCTTTTGGAGCTGGCTGGCTAGTGTTCTGTTTGGGCTTCTGCATCTGTGAGCCTGGGGCCCAAGCCATAACTAATGTTGGTATCACGGTCGTAGCAGCCTCACCGAGGCGGAGCAGGCTTCCTCTCTTCTGTCCTGGAGCCCGTGTGCCGGGACCTGCATTCCTCTGGGGGTGGGTGGTGCGGGGCTGAGCTGTTTGTGGCTGCCGCTGGAGCTTTAGCAGCCCCGTGGAGCTGTCACTGGCCTCAACGTGCCTGCCGTCATCCTGCCTTCTCGCTCCTGACAGTTTATCTGCTCCATCTCTTTTGCTTGATCCTGTTGCCAGGGAATGTCAATTTTTAACAGTCCTTTCAAAGAACTGATTTTACCCTTTTAATTCTCTCAATGGTATCTGCTCCCATTACTTTATTCATTTTTCTTTCTTTCTTATTTTCTCTCTTCTACTTTATTTTGCTGCTCTCTTTACAACTTTTAAGGTTAGATGCTTGGCTGACTCATCTCCAGCTCTTGGGCTGGTCATAAGGTACCCAGAGGCTCTGGCAAGCTGTGTTTTCATTATCACTGGAGTTTAAGTATTTTTATAACTCTCATTACATTTTTTTCTCTGACTCAGGTTATTCAGAAGGTTTTCTTTTTCCTGGAATGAGTTTCATTTGAACAACAAAACACCCCATCAGAACAGGGATCAATCTGAAAGATTCAGCTTTAGTAATTGGTGGTGGTGTGATGTCATGACCATGAGCTCAGAAGAAATGAGAAGCGAGCCCATCTGTCTGTGCCAAAGGACTGGAAGCAAAAGAGACCACTGATTTTAGCTTGTGTGACTACCCTCATGACTATAAACTGAATTAAAAAAATTTCCAAGTGTATTTTGTTCAAAGTATTTTCCTGTTGTTTCCTGGGCTGACTGGTTGAATTCTGCTGCAGTCTTTTCCTGGGAGACACACGAAAGGCATCAGCGCGCAGGGCCACGTCCCACACACACGAGCAAGGGGCCCGCCTTACCTAGAGCCTGACAGGTGCTGGCGCTCGCTGAGCAGTTTGGCTGAGCAGGCTCTGTATCTGGGCCTCCAAGTGTCAAGTCACTGACGTAGGTTCAGTGCATCGGTGCCTTCATGTCACATCTGAGCAAACCCAGGTGTGCGGGGAAACGACACACCCTAGGCCCACATCTCCAAAGCTCAGGGTCAAATCGGTACCCCGAGCCCGAGCCCTCTGCTCTTCACCACCTGCTTCCTCACTAAAATCAAAGACATTAGATTAGAATGCGTGTCTTTTCTTTTAATAAATTGGGAAGGATTAAACCCACCTGCCCACTGTGGAGAGGTCAGGCTAAGCCTGCTGTCTGCAGGAGACGGGGCACCTGTGCCACACAGCCTGGAGGAAGGTATTTGCCAGAAAGATCTCTGCCTGTCATTCCACCTCTGGGGACCTGTCCTGTCTGCCTTAAATGTGGGGAAGATATCTATTTAGCACATTTATAACATTACTTATGATGACCTAACTGGCAACAGCCTACATATCCTTGTTAGGAAATGGTTTGTTTATGCAGCCATAAAAAATGCTTCCTACTGGTAATAACGTGGAAACATAGTAACATAGAAGGAGGTAACCTTTCTGCAGCATATGGGACATACTGTAATATGTTACATATGGTAATATCTATATGCTGACATTACACTACCACAATAAATAAAAACTGAACCAAAGCAGATACGAACACTCCTGGGACATGTGAGAACTGGGGATGGAGCTGGAGCTGTGTCTGGGCGCCCATCCCTGGCCTTCCCAGCACCCCACAACCAGCAGTGGAGCACACTTGCCGTTTGCACCTGCACTCCTGGCACCCAGCCCAGCCCTGCAAGCCCTAGTTCTTAAGGACTTGGGGCTTCCAGGACAGGGTGAACTCACACACCATTCATCTGTACCAGGGCAAGTTCGCTGCCTGTCTTTGTAGACAAAGCTCTACTGGCAAGCAGCCACGCTTGCTTGTTTCTGAACTGCCTGCCTGCTGTCACGCACCATGGCTAGGCTGAGTGGCAACAGAGACCTTACGGCTGCAATCAAGAACAGTTATTATCTGGCCCTTTACTGAAAGCTTGCCAACCATTGTCTAGATTCAGGAATGTGGACATTTAGCCAATTTGCTTTGTCATTCTCTCGGTATATACACCTGTCTTGTTACCATTTGCTGAGTATCTGAGAGTAAAGTGCAGACACCGCAATCCCGTCCCCATGAAGACCTCAGGTGCATCCTCTGGGTGTGCAAGGACATGGTCTGGGAGGCTGCAGGCCATGACCAACTCTTGGAGCACTGAAACTGAAGCAGTCCTGCAGCCCAGGGTACAGCCCAGACCCAAGGTTTGATGAGCTCCTGGCAAGGTCCTTTCTGACCAGGACCCCGAGGCATCTCCTGAGCCAGCTCCTGGCACCTGCCTTTAAACAGTTTTGCCTCATCAGCTGTGGGTCCCTGGGACTGAGAGCAGTGTTACAGGGGCAGCTGCCGGGCTGGACTGCATGTGCGAGGGCGGCTTGCCGTAACATGGAGTGGAGGCCCAGCTCAGCGGGGAGGAAAGGGAGCAGGACCCATTCACCTGAGAGAAACACCTGCAGCATGAGCACTGCCCCCTGGCATGCAGGGTGGCTTCAACAGAGGGCTCTGTCCCTACCCTTGCTCCAGCCTGCTCTCAGGACAATCCCCAAAGACTAAGGTCATGAGTAGTTTTTTTCAGCCCAAACAGCTGGTTTTGGCTCCTGGGGGAGTCGCCTTGCCTCACATACAGCGTTGAAATCCTGGGCCAGACTGCACACCCAGGAGAGCTCAGAGCACCCCAGTCCACTCCTGGAGGGCACCCCAGAGTGTGCACAGTGTGTGGACTTCATCGGGATAGGACAGAACCTGGGGCTGGGCACAGAAAAGTGGAACTAACCTGAATGGAGAGCTGGTGGAGGGCAGAGCACACCACCTCCTGTTTGAGGGGCAGGATCGATACAGCCGTCAGCATCCTGGGACTTTCCATGTGGCCAGGGCAGGAATCACAGTGGCAGGGTTTAGGCTCTGATGACCCTGTACCCTGAAAACCTTGTGTCCTGAGTGGTCCATCTGGTAAGTCAGGCTGCTCATCTTGGATGCTAGCTGGGTTGGAAAGACACACAAGGGGTCCAGTTCCTGGGGACAGGAGTGCTGAGTTCAACGACTGGTGCTCCAGCCTGAGGAAGCCAGAGAACAAACCACAGGACTGTCATTGCAGCAGCCCAGAGGGGACAGCAGGGGTCTGGTACAGTTCAGTGGGCACCCGGGTCCCCAGTGCTCATTCTGGAAGCACTGTTGTCTAACTCAGGTCCCCAGGTCTCCTACCAGGCTGCGAGGATGGGCTCAGGACCCAGTGGGCCAAGAGTCTGCAGACCAAGTCTTTAAAGGAGGTCAGAGGGTCCAAGCTAGGGTGGCGGGCCACCCCAGGAGGTATGGGGCTATATGCAGACACCCAGTGCCTCTCCTGTGGGCTGTGCTGGGCTCAGAAGCCTGCCCCATGGACGGCAGTTTATCATCACTGTGTCTGACTTGGCTGCAGGGGGCTTCTGCACATTCATGGTGTCTCGATCCTACGGGGTTCACTGGACCAGAAGGGTCTTTTGGCACTTGGACCCCTGCTTATCTAACTGGGCATATTTTTCCGGTGATGATGGGGAACTGAGCAAAAGTGCATCACGTACATTCCTCATGGACCCCCTGCCTTGGCCAGGCACTGAACAAGGTGGGACCACAGAGTAGGTCTGCACAGAAGCTCCTGCGGGCACCGTGTTGAGTCCTGGCAGACAGCGCCCCGCTTCAGTGCTTCCTCCGGGGGTGGCATTTCCGATGGCGAATAAGACACGAACTGTAGGCAAAGGCTTTCCCACATTCCTTACATTCATAGGGCTTCTCGCCCGTGTGTGTTTTCTGATGTTTCAGGAGATTCGAGCCGCAGTTGAAGGCTTTCCCACACTCACCACATTTGAAGGGCTTTTCTCCGGTGTGGATCCTCTGGTGTTTAGTCACATCAGAGCTGTGCCTAAAGGTCTTCCCACACTGATCACACCCGAACGGCTTCTCTCCAGTGTGGACTCTCTGGTGGCGAATGTGATCAGTCTTGTGCTTAAAGATGCGTCCACAATCACTGCATTCATAAGGTTTCTTTCTCTGAAAAGGAATGAATACAGGAACCCCCTCAAAGTCATCTTTAAAGGAAGCATCAAAGGCATTGAATATATGTTCCTCATCTTCAGGACTCAGGCTGGGCTCTTTTCTGTGCTTTTTAGCTGAAGTGGAGCTCTTGCTTGGCTTCTTGTTCCCAGATGCTCTCTCTCCTTTGGGAGAGACCTTTTGCACATCTCCTTCCTCCTTTGAGGCCTGTGTCTTCATTACTTTGCCAGTGGGCTTTTCCATCTTCCTCTGTCCCCAGGGGAGGAAAGACCATTGGAAGCCAGTAAGCACCAAAGAAAATGGCCGGGGCAGAATCTCCAGCCTTCTGAATTTCCTTCTTTGGAAATGTCTTGCTTTAGGCACAACTCTTCATTTTTCTGAGCTTGTAATTAGAACTCTGGGACAGAAAAATCTGCAACACAAAGAAGAGTGTCCCCAATCCTTTTGTTTTTGGAGAGAAGACCATGAACATCCAACTGAACAGGTGTCTAGAAGGCACAGTGCTGAGTCACCGGGTGGATGGGAAGGCAAGAGGCAGGGGCGAGGGCTGCAGCCTGTTCCTTCCCTGCTCATGCAAGCCCACATGGGCCTCTATTGAGCATCTCAACCCAGACACCACCAAACAATACTTGATCTCACAGAACCCCCACCCGACCCACTCTTCCCAGTTTTCCTCATTGCAGTAAGTGTCATCATCCTTTACTCAACTGCTAACCAAGAAATGCTTATTCCTCTGTCAAGGGATGGGCTGCCCACGCCTGCACCCAACAGAATTTGTGCCATGCACCAATGACTGCCCTGTGGTCCCTAAATTGCAGGTTTTCCTGCCCTTTGCTCACTCCTCCACTTCCTGTGTTTGGGACCAGACAATGTGCTTCTGAGCCTATAGGCTGCAGGAGCCACAGGTGCTCCTCGCGGAAGGTACGTCCCATCACTTAGAGCCTGGATCCTAAACTGGGTGGAACATGGGGCTGGCTTCCAGAAGCCTCTCCTCATGCCTCATTCTCCACACAGCAGCAGTGAACCCCCATTATGTCCCTGCTCAGCTCTCCAGTGGCTTCCTTCATACTCACAAGCCCTACACCCTCTGGGCCCTCTCTGGCCCTGGCCCTCAATCCCCTCCAGCCACCCAGCCCTTCCTTTCTCTGTACCTGGCCACCTCTGGAAATAGGCCTGAAAGTAGGTGGTCATGGGGCTGGCCCCTCACTCATTCAGAGCTTTGCTACAGGGGTGCTTCTCAGAGAGGACTCCTTGACCCAGCCAAACACTGCCTCCCACTCTCTTCCCTTACCTGGTTCTAGTTTTTCCCTTGTAGCACCTAACCTTAGCCAACTCACTCACTGAGGGCCAAAGCCTGGGTAACCAACTAGGATCTTGTTACACTGTCTGAAAAACCTGATATTCCTGTCCCTAATTCCAGCTATAAGCATCCCAATTTCACAAGATCAAGCAGGACTCTGCCAGTCCTGACAAGTCAGGACAGGTGTGTGCAGCAGTGTCACCTAGGCAGCTCAGGGAAGCTTGTGAAGAGCCCCTGCCTGGTTCTTTTCTGTGTCGCTCTGAAATTCCTAGCCTGCCTCTTCTCTCTGTGCTAATGCAGTTCAGCACAAGGCCCGGACAAACTTCAGGCTCTAAATTTACCTACTAGTGAGACCTCCACAGGGTCGGGAGAAAGCACTCTCTCCTCTGAGCCCCAGGAAAGCAAACCGTTCTGCTCCTCACACCACCTTTGCAGGAGTTTGAGGCTGAAGCCCAGTTCTGGTAGGTCACTGAGGTGAAAACTGAGAACCAGTATGAAAGCAAAATCAGCCCCGGAGCCCCTCGGAGCTCGCTGCTATCCAGGACAGGTGTAAACTTACCTTGGCTCTGTGCGACCTCACTTGATGGAGGGGCATGGTCCCTGAACCCAGAGCCTGATATCTTCCCTGCCCAGGGCCTGGAAAGGTTTCTCTGTTTCCCAAGCACTGTCCCCCTCTACCAGGACTTGTCAGTTCACCTGTGGCTCATCACTGATGAGGTGGTCTTCCTAGGAGACTTGGGTTCTTGAGGACAAGGATGTCTTTTTAAAACCCGAATCCCCAGTTACCCGGGGAGAGCCTGTACACACTGGTGCTCAGGACACATTTGAGATAGTCGCCTCATCTGCCCAGCTCAAGCCGGCAGGTGCTTAATGGCAGAGCCTGGACTTTCTCCCAGTGCTGTGCTCACCAAATAATAAAACACTTGTTAAATACAGTGTAGACTAGAGCTCATGGTCTCGGCCCCTCATTTCTTAGGGCGCAGACAGGAGTGACTGCTTCAGCCACACACAACTCGCACCCTGCCAGAGCAGGGCCAGTGTACCTGCGGCCACCGCGGAGCCCCTCCGGTCCCTGGACCAGGCATCTCGCAGCACGACGCTCCGGACGCTCTGCGGGAGCGCAGCTGTGCCTCCTATGGGCAAACCCGCGCCCCAATCTGCGGCCCGCGACGCCTGCGGCCACGCAGCGCGCCGAGGCGGCCGCCAACGGAAGCCATAGCCGCGTGCGGAGGGCCCCGGCGACGCCTCCGCCTCGGTCCGCACCCTCATCCCCGCGGCGCCTAGGGCCGCCCCCCAGTGAGTCCCCAGGCTGGAGGAAGGGCGGGGCGGGCGCGGTCCTCGCAAGAGCCCGGGGCGGGAAGCGGAGCGCCCTCCCCGAACCCCGCCATCCCGCCGCCACGACGTGCCTTCCCCGCAGGCGGCCAACTGCATACCCAGGCCCGCACTAGCCCCGCCTCTTCCGGCGCCGCTCTAGGAGGCGAGGGCCCTGGCTTCTCGATGGTGCGCCGCGACGAGCTCCGCCCCACGCTGGTTTCGCTCTCCCCGCGAGGCCCTCGCCTTCCACCCCGCCCCGCCCCTTCCGGCGCTGTCTGGGTGCCCTGCCCCCTCCGCCGGCCCAGACCTCCTCCTCCAGCCCCGCCGCGGCCCACTGCCGCCTTCCTTGCCCCTCCGTCCCCCACTCGCCCTGCGCCCCCACTCAGCCGGTGCCCCCGCTCTTCAGCCACTGGACCTCTCGTACACCCCGCAGGGGCACCCCAGTCCGCAGGCAGCTGTGCTGGCAGCCCCTCCCGGTGTCGGACCGACCCACTCCCTCTTCTGCCCACCGAGCGCCCACCTCCTCAGTGGGACCGACCTGACCACCTGTGGGTATTAAGTTTCCTGGGTATCCGTACTTAAAGCAGCACAGGGTTGCTCACGGTTCCCGTGGGACAGGAGTGCGGGCGCTTAGCGGGTCCTCTGCTGCGCTGACCAGGCTGCGGTCCTGCTATCGCAGGCTGTGTGCCCAGCTGGAGGGGCAACTGCCCAAGGATTGCTTCCCAACCATGCGGTTGTTGGCAGAATATGTTTCCTGGTGGCTGTGCCCCCGAGGGCTTCCTTCCTCTTGGCTTACGGCTGGCCTTGGGTGCTAGAGGTGGCCCACTGTTCCCTGCCACACGACCCTGTCCGGGAGTCGTCCCAGCACAGCTGTTTGCTCCTTCAGGGCCAGCAGGAGGGCTTCTGGATGGCGGGCTCCGGGGAGTCCTGTATAACCTAACCTGACCTTGGGAGGGGCCTCCTGTCCCCTCTGGCGCATTCTGTTGGTTAGAAGTAGGGGCCAGTGCCGCCTGCTAAGTGTGGAGGGGCTCTCGAGCAGCACAGCGCTCTGCTGCCCCCTCCACCTCCCAGCCCCACCCTTCCCTGTGGCTTTCTCATAGCTTTCCACCTTGCCCTGCTTCTCAGCTGTCACGGTCCCCTCAGCTCGGCCTTGCAGGGACCTGCCTGTCCCCCTTCTTGCGGCCCCATCTCGTCGCGTGTTCCCACAGGAAGTGTGGCTTCGGCCTCGCTCCCTGCACCTGACTGGCTCGGTCTGGACCCAGCGCCGGCCTGTTTTATCTTTACCACGCCATGCCCTGTGTTTTCGCTTGTGTGTCTGCTCCATGTGTACCTCTGCCTCTGACTGTGGTCCGTGCCTGCCCTGTCCACTGCCTTCTTGCATTTTCAGAAGTGATGGTTACCTCTGTGTCCCAACGTGCGTGTAAGTCACAATCTTCCGCTCGCTTCGCTTGCGTCCTTGCCGTGAGGCCCCAGCCAGCACGCCCGCCCTCTTTTGGCACTTCCTGGCGTCTCTTGGTTGGAGGAAGCTTCCGGCAGGTCCCCACAACAGGTTCTCGGGACAGGACTCGTGCACTGGCGCGAGGCTGGGGCTCTCCTGGGTTGTGGCCACTTGCAGGGAGGCTTGAGTGGACACACAGCTCCCTGTTCACATGGTCTTTCTGTGAGCCTTGGGGAACGCCGCGCCGCGGCTGCCTCGCCCACCCTGGCGGGTTTGGAGAGTCTTCACGCTGCTCTTGGAATCACTTGATCTCTTGCCTGGATGCCTCAAATTTTCCTTGATTGTTAAAAGCTCACGGCTTTTCCAAGGGGTCTCAGACTTGGTCATTGCAGCTCATGCTTTCCTGGCACCTGGTGAGTTTTTTCAAGATGTAAATTTAAGTCTTCTTTTATTTGGAAAGTTTTCTTGGTCCTAGAATAGTTCTGTTCTATTGTCTCATTTTCTTCAGGAATTCCAACTTTACATTATACAGTTGACCCTTGAACAACTTAGGGGTTGGAGATGCCGACCCCACGTAGCAGAAAATCTGTGCATAACTTTGGACTCCCCCAAAACTTAACTACTATTAGCCTATGATGACCAGAAGCCTTACCAATACCATAGTCAGTATTTTGCGTGTGGTATGTCTTATACACTGTATTCTTATAACAAAGTAAGCTAGAGAAAAGATAATGTTTTTTCAAATTGTTTCAAATCTCCAATTTTCCAATATAGTTATTGAAAAAAAATCTGTGTATAAGTGGAGTCACGCAGTGCAAACCCATTTTGTTCAAGGCCAGTCGTGCCTTCACCTGTCTCCGTTCCAGCCCCCATCTCTCTGAAACTTCTTTCTTTCTGTATTTCAAGTCCCTGCCATCTCCCTGCCTTTCTTCAAGGTTCCGTGTTTATTTCCATTCAGATTAAGTCCTTCCTGGTGCATCTTGTCATTTAGTCTGCACTTATGATCGGTTTTTGGTTTTCCTCTATGTTTTCCTGAGTTCATTGATTTCTTCCTGGTTCTTTGGTCATTTCTGTTCTGATTCAAGTTTTTTGTTTTTGTGTGTGTGTGTGTGTGTGTCTTCCTGTTTTCCTGTATCTCCAAGTAGCTGTGGGTATTTGGTCCTATCTGGAGGGTTGTTTTGCAGTTTTCTCCTAATTTGCTACTGGTTATTTGGGGAATTTTCACAAGCTGCACTGCTTGGCTCTCACTTCCTCCTCTCCTCATGGGGAGGGGCGGGGCCACCACTGTGTCAGTGCAGCAAAGTGCCGTGTCTTTATTGCGTGGCTTTTGTTTTGGGGGGGAAAGGTTGTGTGATGTTTGATTTAAGAAAACTTTCTTTTGTCTTACAGGACCTTAAATTCCCTCCCTTGCTTCTTGTTTTACAGGTAATTCGAAGCAGGGATGTGTTCTGTCGTGTAGCTATGCCTGGAGCTTGTGTTTTCTGTCTTTGCTGCTGTCGCTCCTGTTCATCACTGTTTTGAAGGGCATGTGGGATGATTCAGATCCAAACTGCCGCCATTGCGCCAGCCGTGTGGAGTCCCTCGTGCAACGAACAATCCAAATGCAGCGGCCCCTTGCATTAGCACTTGCTGCCAGACTGGGCATGTGTGGGTGAGGCGAATGAGAGGAAAGGTGAATGGAAAAGAAATTCACCTTGGAGTGGAAAAAATACACACTACAATATTAAAATGCAGAATCTACCACTACTCAAGGCTCGAATAAGCGTGCGGACACATGAAAACACCATCTGGTTAAGTAACGGGCTTGTGGGCAGTTTTTATCTCAGATTTCTGAGTCGTTTTCCTACTGCTTGATTTAGTTGTCGTGGGATTTGGCTTGGCTCAAGAGAGTGTGGGCAGGTTGTCCCAGCTGGGAAGGAGCAGAGGCAGCGGGTCTGGGTCTGGACCCCAACCCCACCTCACCCGGCTGGTGCTGGGGCAAGCGCCTTAACCTTGCACAGCTCAATATTCTCACCAGTGCAATGGGGAGAGGAATTTGATCTCATGGGATTTTAAATGAAGACAGATTGATAGGACTCTGGAGTGTGCCCAGGACCCAGCGTGGCACGGCAGTACTCGTAAAAGCTGAGTCCCCTCTGTGTCCTTGGTAGGACGTGCACTCTGTGCCCCAGGTTCCCAAAACTGCCCTTCATCAGAATCACCTCGAATCTTTAAAGCAATTTGTTTAGGTACCATCCAAGAGCCGATGAAGCAGAATGCCAGGCGGGTGGACCTACTACCTTGTAGCTCTAGAAGCTTCCCTGTGGTGCTGCTGTCCAGTCCGTCCTGAGCGGCAGCAGAAAGCCAGCTATCCTCTGTACCCAGGCGCTGACCAAGGCTGCGTGTCTGAAACATGCACAGTTTAAAACAGGGAAGTGATACCTAACGTTGGTTCTTTAAAGCACCTCTAGGTGATTCTGGTGGGTAGCCAGGGCCCAGCACTGCTGCCCCTGAGAGCAGGGTGGGAACTGCACACAGACACTCACTCAGGGAGGCTGTGGGCACAGCAAGGGAGACACAGGTGAGCCCGGCCAGCAGTTGCATTGTTCTCCCAAGAAACATTGACTCCTTCCCTGTGGGCATGTCCCTCAATTACATGTTACACCAATCTACTTAGAACAACTACCATCCACCCACCCCCTGGGACTCACAATTTCTGGCAAGGGATGGGTGGTAAGCACATTGATTCTCTGACTGCACTCTCTTTCCCATGCTCACCAGCTTACAGATTTACTAGGTGGTAAGTTATCAGGAGTTACGTGAGTTGGGACAGGCAAGGGAAGCCAACCTCCCACCCCCCGCCATTGACTTTGCCAAGGTTTCCTTTCAGTGTAAATTCATTCTTGGGTCCACCCTGGGGTGAGAGGCTGTGGTTTGTCCAAATAGCTGCCCTTCTGCTGTAACTGTAAGGTTTCTTTCATGTGCAAACTCTCTGCAATTCTCTGCATTGATAATATACAGTGTGGACCTCAAAGATAAAAGAGTGATTTTACCAGCAAAATGGGTTTATTTGGGAATGGCAGAGAACTGCAGTTTGGGCCATGTGAATGGTTTGCGATAGCATAGGCATGCCTGTCACACAGAGGAGAGGAAGGTCATTTGGTGAAGGAGGAGGAAGGGAGGACGGGCCGTTGTGACCAAGTCTCTTGGAGAAAAGCACGAGTCTGGGGCCATGGCTGAGTTGCAGGGCTGGTGGGCTTCTCATCGGAGAGGCCGTGTCTGTCCTCCCTGTTGGGGCCTGTGCTGGCCTCCCTGAGGACACAGAGTGGCTGGGCTCCCTGCTGGCCTACCCGCTCTGTTTTGTTGAGGTTTCCCTTAGTCATTCTCACAACAGCCTGGAGCTGAAGGCTTTCCTGCACTGCATGTCCTGAGGCTGGGATTTCTCGGGATCTGGGCTTGCTTTTCCCTAGGATACTCCTCTGCAGAGGGAGGAGATGAGCCCCACCCAGGACCACACATTCACCACTGATCTCTGGGATTTCTGGGAGGGATTATGACATTCTATAAGGGGGACCCTGCACGGAGGTCTTGCCCACGTTTCTCCATTCACACACCCCCTTTTCTGAGGCCCTGAGGGCCAGGCCCGAGGATTCCCACCCGCAGCACCCCCTTCTTGGGCGCGCCCTCAGGCGGGAGACCTGGAGCACAGGCCCAAGGCCTTCCAGTTACCCCACCTGTACTCCCCTCTTTCCAGAAAGTTCCAAGCAGGACCCGAGTCCCTTGGCTTCAGCAGACCTGATTGTCACTGGAGCGCTGACGTTCGAGAATCTCCATCCTCAGGAACGCCCTGCTTTGGGGGTTACTGCCTCACCCTCACCCAGCTCTCAGGACTGAGAACAAGGACAGGAAATGCGTGTGGCCACCTGCTTCCTGTGCTCGGGGAGAGGACGTCCCAAGGAAAACATCCCTGGCCTCAGTGGGGGTGGGGGCAGGGGCAGGCGAGTGGGAAGACAGGTGGCGTAAGGGGGGATGCAGGTGGGCGGGAGAGGGGGGAGCCCCAAGGTCTGTGGGGGGGGTGCTGCGGAGGAGGGGTGCCCGAGGAGGGTCCCCATGGTCCCTCGCCCCAGCTGGCAGGTCGTGTGGGCCCAGGAAAGAAGAGAGTGCAGCGTTCTCCTGAGCCGGCTCCCAGTGCCGGGGCTGGTGCAGGGGCTGGTGTCGGGTGGCGGTGGTGAGGCAGCTTAGGAAGAGGTCCCTCAGCCCAGTGGGTTCATTCGTCACCTTCCCATTAGGGGTCAGTGAACCAGGGTCACGGGTGGAGGGGAACACAGTGGGGGGCCAGGCAGACCGAATGTGGGGAAGAGGGACAGAAAGGACACCTTCACAGGTTGGAATACCAGAACCAGAGTGCCCTGGACAGCTCCAGATGAGAGGAGGGGTCCTCCCCACCCCAGGGAGAGCTCCAGGGTCAGAAGTGGGGCCTCCCACCCAGGGACGGTGCCAGGGTGAGAGTGGGGCTCTAACTCAGGGACGGTGCCAGGGTCAGAGTGAGGCCTCCCAGGGACGGTGCCAGGGTCAGAGTGGGGCCCCCCAGGGACGGTACCAGGGTCAGAGTG
>JAQQAC010013450.1:65394241-65475317 GCA_029783875.1 Phataginus tricuspis | reverse complement strand
GGTCAGAGTGGGGCCCTAACCCAGGGACGGTGCCAGGGTCAGAGTGGAGCCCCCCAGGGACGGTGCCAGGGTCAGAGTGCCATCTCAGTCCCTTGGCACTGGTAGAGCAGCAGCACCTGGCGGCCGGCATCTTGACCAGCCTCTACATGGATCCTGTTTGTCTCCTGTTTTGTGGAGAAGGGAACTGAGCACAGAAAGACTGCACAGCTTGCCAAGGTCACACAGCTGGTAAGTGACCAATTAAAACTTGAGGCCTGGCTGGCCTCTCAGCTCTGAGGCCAAATCGGGTCCCTTTACTGTTTCAGGGTCCCCCATGTCACAGTGACAAAGGCCGAGAAGCCTGGACAGCATCTGAGATGCAGGGCAAAGCCCTTACCCAGGGCTGCCAGGCTCCAGAAGTTCCCAGCACCCAGCTCTCGAGGAGTGGCCTCTGGGGACCGTTCACCTGCACATACCCTGGGGAAGGGGGCAGGCCCAGGAAGGTTACCAAGGCCTGAGCACCCAGGCTCAGAGGCTGGTCCGCGGCCTGCAGCCCCTCCCCTTCCTGTGGGGCTGGTCTTTGGGACAGCTGTGTCCTCCTTGTCCACGGATGAGCCGGGCTTTCAGAGGGGGTGCCTCATACCCTCTCCTCTCCGTCAGAAGAGGGTACCTCACCCGAGTGCTCTTACCAGCTGGTGGTCCCAGCAGAGCTCCAGCACGTTACCCAAGAGGTCTGTCCAGATGAGGGGCTCTGGGTGTCCGTAGGGCAAACCTGTTCCAGAGGGACTGTGAATTCCAGGGTATGCCCACCTAGGCCCACACATATACTGCACCCCTTCTAGATTCCTGCTGGGCTGGATGCCTCCACTGCTCTGATGATGCTGTTGTGCTGGGCTCTCTCACCTACGGGTGCCGCACCTCCTGAGGGCAGCGTGTAGGTTGGGGCGGGGGAGCCAGGCTGTCACGATGCAGACCCCCTGCGGAAGGGGGGCCTCTGGGTAGGTAGGCTTCAGATAGGTACCTGCCAACAGGCTGGGGTGAGGGGGCTTTTGCACGGCCTGCAGACCTCCCTCGGGGGCAGACCCTCAATGGGGTGCGCACATGGGACCTCCTGAGGCTGGCCCAAGCAGAATTACCACAGGAAGTACCACCTCCCGGGTCGGGGCCAACCTGGGCGGTCGGGGGGTGGGGGTAGGGCTGGCTCAGGGTTTGAAGGTGCACAGAGGCCTGTCTCCACGTGTAGAGACAGTGTGTGCTCAGGCCCGGTACGCAGAGCACAGGCTGCCACCACTGCAGACCTCAGGGGGACACAGGCATGGCAAGCAGCCATGGTGGGTCGTCAGGCACCCTGGCTGACAGATGGACAGAGTACTGAAGAAGCCAGTGGAGCAGGTAATCCTGCCAGGCCACCAAATGCTCTCATGAGGGCCATAGGAGGGGCCCGGCCCTTGCCAGCTGAAGTCTTGGCTTTCTGAGCACACGCTCCAACCTGCAGGCCCTGCCTGGGCCTGGCTGTCTCCCCCAAGCTGCCTCCCCTGCCCATCCTGGCAAACACTGCCCTTGGTGCCCCATGGAGCTCTGTCTCAGCACCCTGCCATGGGCTAGATGGTGTGCCCCCGAATTTGCATGGAAGTCCTGACCTCAGGACCTCAGAATTGGGCTGTATCTGGAAATGGGGTCTTTGCAGAGATGCTTAAGGGAAATGAGGTCACATGGGTGGCCCTGAGGCAGTCTGACTGGTGTCCTTAATAACAAGGGGAGATCAGGACACAGACCCACACAGAGGGATGACCATGTGAGGACATGCAGAGAATGGGGTCGTCTGCCCACCAAGGAGAGGGGCCTCAGGAAGGCCCAGCCCTGCGACACTGTGATCTCAGACTTCCAGCCCCCAGACTGGGAATATGGTGCAAATCTATTGTTCAAGCCGCCCAGGCCGTGGTGCTTGCTCACAGCAGCCCAACCAGACGGATGCACCCTCAAATCTGGGGTCCCTGTTTTTGGGCCCTAGCTGGGGCATGATGCCCACTGTTGCTCCTATAACACGGCCCAGTGCATAGCAGCCTGTGCCATGCATGCCGGGGAGAAGGGAGGTTTGAGTCAGCGCCAGCCACATGGCTCCCTGACCCCGGTACTGCAAGTGTACGTAGCCCAGTGTCTGGCCGATGGAGAGGCAGCTGCAGCTCAGAGTAAGGATGTCTGGCCTGGAGCAAGGTCTGGGAAAGGCCAGCCCCCGAGGTTCTGAAGGAGTGAGCGTCTGGGTGTCAGCCCGGGATTGGTGCCTCGAGGCTGGAAGCTGGCTGGGATCACAGGGCCTGAGGCAGTGAGGTCAGGGCTCAGGCCCCTGACTCCAGGCCAGGTGATGATGCATCTTTATGGCAGCAAGAAACCCGCTGAGCAGGTGGAGGCCACACAGAGCAAGGCGGGCTAGCCGAGCGTTCCCCAAAGTGGACCAGGAGGGCCCTGGCAGGGTCACGGGGACCTCCCCCAAGTGTTCGGGCAATGGACTGTATGCTAGGTGCCAAGGCTGGGACCCCACCCTGGCCCCACCAGGGGCTCCCAGCTCTCAGGGTGGGAAGGGATGGGGGCAATTACAGAGACAGCAGGTGTAGGATGAAAGCTTCCTGCCCAGTGCTGCCTGGGCCCAGGGTCGGCCCCTACCTGGCCCAGGGGAGCCCACCTTGAGGCACACTGGCTGTGCCCCAGCGCTAGGCTGCGCCTGGCAGGAAAAAACTGTGTGCCCCAACCTGGTGTGCAGCTGTGCTGGCCAGCCCTGGGGCCTGGGTTCTGGCCCCAGATCTGCATCCCCTGGACCCCGCAGGCTGTGGTCGTGGGCGCAAAGCCAAGCGCCCTTTTCTAGTTACAATTAGGTGGATTTTCTGTTCTTTGCATCTGAGCGCACTGCTGACTGACCCAGACTGCAGGCGGACTACTGACCAGAGGCCTTTCCTCGCATCGACACAGAGCCCTTTCTGACTCCCAGAGGGGAAGACGCCAGGGCAGGCCGGGACTTGGGGCATGTGGGCAGTGGCCATGGGAAGACACAGGTCTTGCTTTTCTGTTCAGTTTCTCAGTGACAGGGAGGCAGGCGCCGCAGTGTCAAGGGATTCCGGGCCATTCTTAGTGTCCCCTGCTGACAGCAGGGACGCGAGTGAACAGAGGCTGAAGGTTGGAGGAGGGGCACAGGGCAGTGGGCACACTTTCCGCTGGGCTTCCAAACCCCCAGCTTAAGGCAGGAATGAGAAAGCCTGAGCCCCTCAGCTCTGGGGTGTGGGTGGCCGCACAGTCTGCCACTCTGCTTCGTGGGAGCTGGCCAGACACCCCCTGGGAGCGAGGGGAGAGCTTTGTCACCATGCGGGGAGGCTGGTGGCACCTTTCAGAGCCTTCTGGGGAGCAGGTGATCTGAGCAGAGGCAGGGCTGGGCTTTAGGAGAGCCAGCAGCGTGGGCCTGTTTCCAAGGGACTCCCTCAGCCTACGGGGGAGCAGGGTGCACCCGGTGGGTTCTGGGAGAGCTGCGGTCTCTGGCCCCCTCACTGTCTCTCCTGGCCCCTCGGACCTGCCGGGACCAGGGCCGCCCCTCCCCTGCCCTGGGCTCCATGTCCTCAGTCGCATCTCCCGTGGGGGCGTCAGATCCCATGTATCTCCACGAGCGTGTCCTCGGCTGGCTAGAGCTCGGGGCTGGGAGGGCGGCAGTGTGGTTAGAAGTCGTCCTACGAGTTGGAGTCAAGCACCACGCCTGCAACAGCCAGTGGGGGCTGTGCCGGCACCTGGGGGAGGAAAGGGTGCGTGCGACCTGGGGGAGCTGTCTCCTTCCAGGTGCTTCAAGAGCCAGGCGCCTCTGCTGCCTCAGGCCAAGGCTGACCAGAGTGCCCCGGGCACAGGCAGGCCTGCCCTTGGAGGTGGTGTGCGGGGCGTCAGCCATCAGGTAGCTTGTCTTTCTCCCGCTCCCCCACTGACTGATCACAGACAGCCTTAGAGTCCCAGCTGCCCAGGGCCCTGCACCTTGTGTGGATGGCAGGAGCATTTCTAGAGGCTGGCAGAGGCTAATGCCTGTGCCTGACTGCCAGGCCGTGGCCCCTGTGTCCAGGTGAGCCCCTCCCGTTCTGGGACTGGGCTTTATCCAGCCCAAGTCCAGGGCCCAGCACACAGCCAGGGGTCCCGGGCTCCTAATGTCGGGCAGTGAGCCAAGCTCAGTAATGGCGCCCCAAATATCCAGGTCCTGATTCCCTGAACCTCAGCGTGTATGACCTCATGGGGCAGAAAGGATTCTGCGGGTGTGATGGAGCTGAGGGTCTGCGGAGGAGATGGTTCTCGGTTTCTGCTGGGCCCAGTGCCTTCCCAAGGGTCCTTGCGAAAGAGGGGCAGAGGTGGGTTCGAGCCAGGTGCTGAGGCGTGCCGGCTGCGGAGACGGGCTCTCTAGAGGGAGGCGGGGCGGGAGCTGAGAAGGCCAGGCAGCCGCACGAAGCTGAAGAAGGTGAGGAACAGACCCTCCCTGAGGTTTCTGCGTGGGTCAGGGCTCTGCAGAGAAACAGAGCCCACAGAGCATGCAGAGATGCAGCAGAAGGACACCAGACACAGGAACTGGAGGTCTGGAGGCCGAGTCCCCACCGCCTGCTGTGTGCAGGCTGGAGGACTGGAAAGCCGGCGGTGTTGTTCGTTCTGCCTCAGGGGGCCTGAGCCCCAGGAGCTCCAGTGTCATCCCAGCTCAGGAGAGAGGGAAACCGGCCTTCCTGTCTGTCCCCGCAGGCCCTCTGGGTTGGACAGGACCCGCCCACCTTGGTGGGGATGATCTTGGCTTGGTCCATGGATTCAGACGTGGATCTCTTCTGGAAACACCTCACGGGCACACTCAGAACCAATGCTGTTACAGCCATGTGGGTGTCCCTCAGCCCAGTGGGGCTGACACACAGAACTGGCCATCACAGCCTCCGCGAGGAGCACAGCCCTGCTGATACCTTCATGTTGACCTCTGGCCCCAGAGCCCCACCGTCATCCGTGTGTGCTGTTTAAGCCACTCAGTGTGCAGCCGTTGTATGGCATTCCTGGAACTGGTGGACATGCCCCTCAGCCAGCCTCCCGGGACAGGGGCACTGCCGGGGCTGGATGAGGAATAGCCTATAGCACAGCCTTGTCAGGCTTCCAGCAGCTCCTTCTTGGGACTGGCCTCCATGCTGGGCTCTGTGCCAAGGCCTAGGATGCCCTGGCTGTGACTCTCCGCCGGCGCCCTGCTCCACTAAGCCTGAGGCTCCAGGGGGCCGTGGCCTCATCCAGCCCCTCTTGATCTCTGGCTCAGGCCTCCTGGTGCCACTGCTCACCCAGCTTGTGCCCCCTGGGGAGGCGGCTGTTGCAGGCAGGGAGCCCCGGACAGGGTCCCGGACCTGCCACTATCCAGCTGGGTGACCCTGAGCCAGAGGCTTGAGCCTGGGCCACAGCGTCTTCCCGGTCAGGCACGCTGTTGGGTGCCAGGACAGTGAGCTTTGTGGGGTGGCTGGGAGGGGTGCTGTCCCGGGAGGCCCTGCAGGTTCTCCTACCCGCCCTGCCCATGGTCCACTCCTCTTCTCCTCAAGAGCCCCCAGGCCTGTTCTGGGCCCCTCAGCCCCTTCCTCCCATGGCCCAGGAAGCCTCTCCACCAAAGCGTCTTGCCCCAGACAGCCAGGAGGCAGGCAGCCCGCCTTTCAGGAATAGGCAAGCTTGGCCCAAGCAGCAGGCTGGGGACGGAGGAGCTTCACTGGAGGGAAGCTGGGGAGAGAATGGGGCCAGCTTCCCCTGGCTCACGGTGCACGTTTTCTCTGCCCAGGCTTTGTGGACCCACCCTGTGAGCAGCCCACGCCTGGACCCGAGGCCCACGTGCTGGCCATCCTGCCGTCATAGGCAGTTGGGGGAGGAGACCAAGGATGCCAGGGAGGGAAACCGAGGAAATGCAGACAGGGCCGGGGGGCGCAGTGCTGGCCGGATTGTTAAAGACATGCCAAGTTTATTCTCCAAAGCTGGGAGGGGGCAGGAGTGGGGCTGCTGGGCAAACCGTGGACTGGACAGGGTGGCACCCAGTGTGGGGTTTTGGGGGCCACCGCACTCAGGACCCCATCACCTGAAAGCTGGTGAGGAGGCTGAGTAGGAGGCTGGTGGCCCCCGTTGTGGGGCTGCCCTGAGGGCTGCCTGCCCCGCTGCCCTGCGGGTCCTGCCAGGGCGGGATGTTGCAGAGGGTGGACCGGCAGCAAGTCACGGTCATCAGGGTCTCCTCTGCCGTCTTGGTGACAGGCTGACACGTGTCTGCACACCACGCTGAGTAGGTGGTCAGGGGGCCTGACTCTGCGTGGGAGGGGCAGTGGAGGAAGGGGGGTGTCACCGGATGGGGCCCCACAGGGCTCTGTGCCTCTCTGCTGGGTGTGGGGGCTCCCCGCCGGCCACCCCGTGTCCGCTCACCGGTCTGCCCATGGGAGACCAGGGCTTTGCAGAAGGCCTGGCTGGGGCCGCAGCTCTGTGTCTGGCTGCAGCTCTCCCCACGGTGCAGGGACGGGCAGGAGTAACAGTGCAGCAGCGCTGGCAGGCAAGGTGTGTTCAGGCCAGGCCCCCGCCCCCAACTCATCCCGGGACCCAGCTCCTGTTCTCTGCTATGCCTCCACCGTGGGCCTTGGGGCCTGCCCAGCTCTCCCCTCCCCGTGCCCTGCCCCACCGGCCTGCTGCTCTCCTGTCTGCCTGGAGGACTGTTTAGCTTCTTGGCACTGCGGCCCTTCTCACTACTGCTCTGGGGGGCAGGCGGGGTCATGGTCAGGGTGGGAGGTGGGGGGTGTGCTCGGTGTCAGGATCCCCCACCCTGCAGGGGCCTTGGCCTGCCCCTCTGCATTCTGCCAGCCCAGCTCCAAGCCTGCTGCTCAGCAGGGCCCATGGAGGTGCTGAAAGAGAGGGACAGGTTCCCACACCCAGGGGTTGGGGGATGGGCACCTGTGCCCCTGCCGCCCTCCTCTGCCGCTTCGTCGTCCTCGTCCTCATCCTCGTCGTCCTCGTCATCCAGCCCAGAGTCCATGTTGTCCTCCTCCTCGTCCTGCGTCTGCCCCCTCCCTGGCCGCGCAGGGACACCTGTAAACCTCCGCTACCCGGGCACAGAGGACACACGCTCGGGGCCTAGTGCTGCACCCCAACCCAGCCCTCGTGCGCCTGGCACTGTCCTTACAGACAAATACCACTGCTGTGGGCCAGCCCTTCCAGCAGCTGTCCCTGTAAACCCTCAGGATGGCCTGTCCATTTTACAGAAGAGGAAACAGGCTGGGAGACTTTAGGGACGCCCAAAGCCTGCATTTTGGAGAGGCAGATTGGGGGTGGGGGGCTGCCCCCAGGTCCCGCTGGGGCTGGGCTGTGATGTTGGGGACCTTGGGAGCCCAGGGCAGCCCCTGCACCTCCCTCTGGCCTCGCACCCCAGCTCTGCGGCCCTTCTCCCCTGCCCTCCCCCCAGTACCTGGCTGCCTGCACAGCAGCAGGGCCAGCAGCATAGTCTGCAGCGCCTTCATCCTCTGCTGGCCGGGCCTCCCTCCCCTCTGGACCTATGTGAAGCGGGACAGAGGGCGTTTCCAAGGGCTTCCTGGAAGCCCCTGGCCACCCCCCTCCCACAGGCTCCAGCCTTAAACAATGGGCTTTACACTGGCCCCCCGCGCCAGGCGCCAGGCCAGAGACAGCCATTTCCCCTGACATCTTTAGGGCCCTGGGAAGGGGGAGTCACCATGGCCGGCCTTGGGGCATCCTGGCCACCTGCACTGCTCCGCCCTGTCCCAGATGGTCCACCCGGAGCCTTGGGGCCTTGGCCCTGCAGTGCAGACCTGCAACCTGGCCCTGGGCTGCAGCAGAGCCTGGAAGCTCCCTGTCCTGCGTCCAAACCCCTTGGCCCCGGGTGCCGGCTGCACGGCCCGAGGAGCTCCGCGCTGCGGGCACTGCAGCTGCATCTTCGACCCTGAGTCAGCTCACCCGCGCTCCACACCTAACAGGAACAGGATAACTGTCCTCCCGCCATGGCCCTGCCCTCCGCTGGTGCTTGCCCACTGGCTGCAAGCGGCCCTCGCGCCCAGGCCTGTCCTTGCTGTCCCCCCTGAGTGCTCTTCCTGCTGAGGTCCACTTGGCCTGTCCCCTTGCCCGCTCAGATGTCACCTCCTCAGACAGGCCTGCCTGTCCCTGACCTTGGGGGTACCTCTCTGTGCAGAGGCTGTCCAGGGCAGGGCCCAGCATCTCCAACGGCTGCCTGGGGCACAGAGGCAAGTAGGTGGGGAAGCTTCAGAGCTGCCGGGGCCTGCCTTCCTGGGCCCACCTGCCCTCTGAGACCCACCCGCCTTCCTAGGCCCCCCCGACCTCTGCCCAGGCGCGCGTCCTGAGAGGTCTGGCCGCTCAGAGCTGACTTGGCAGTGCCCGATCTCTCACTGGGGGCACTACTTCCTTCGGGCCACAGGTGGTGGCCACTGAGGTGCTGGACACCTTGTGCCTCCTGGGAGAGTGGGCATCAGGGTGAAGCCTGGAGTCAGGGATGTAAGGCAGCCAGTTATTTGCATGCCTTGTTGCCTGGGCTACTCCCTTAGCTTGCCTAGCCTCAGTTTCCCTGACTGTCAATGGTTGTCTCGTGTGCTGCCTGCAGCAGACGTTGACAGGGGGCCCTGGGGTGAGGCCGCCTGGGTCCTGGGCCAGGCTCCCCAATTCCCTGGCTCCAGGTCTGGGGCCAGCCCCTTGGCTGCCCAGTCATCTGCATTTCTCTGATGATTAGCGGGGTGGAGCATCTTTTCATGTACCTGTTGCCATCTGAATTTCTTTGGAAAAGTGTTTGTTCAGCTCCTCTGCCCATTTTTTAATTGGATTATTTGCTTTTTGTTTGTTGAGGTGCATGAGCTCTTCATTTATTTTGGATGTCAACCCTTTATCAGATATGTCATTTATGAATATATTTTCCCATACTGTAGGAGGCCTTTTTGTTCTATTGATGGTGTCCTTTGCTGTACAGAAGCTTTTCAGCTTGATATAGTCCCACTTGTTCATTTTTGCTTTTGTTTCCCTTGCCCGGGGGGATATGTTCATGAAGAAGTCACTCATGTTTATGTCCAAGAGATTTTTGCCTATGTTTTTTTCTAAGAGTTTTATGGTTTCATGACTTACATTCAGGTCTTTGATCCATTTTGAATTTACTTTTGTGTAGGGGATTAGACAATGATCCAGTTTTTCTCTTACATGGAGCTGTCCAGTTTTTCCAACACCAGCTGTTGAAGAGGCTGTCATTTCCCCATTGTATATCCATGGCTCCTTTATTGTATATTAATTGATCATATATGTTTGGGTTAATATCTGTACTCTAAATTCTGTTCCACTGGTCTGTGGGTCTGTTCTTGTGCCAGTACCAAATTGTCTTGATTACTGTGGCTTTGTAGTAGAGCTTGAAGTTGGGAAGTGAGATCCCCCCTGCTTTATTCTTCTGTCTCAGGATTGTTTTGGCTATTCAGGGTCTTTCGTGGTTCCATATGAATTTTAGAACTATTTGCTCCAGTTCATTGAAGAATGCTGTTGGTATTTTGATAGGGTTTGCATTCATTCTGTAGATTGCTTTAGGCAGGATGGCCATTTGACAATATTAGTTCTTCCTAGCCAAGAGCATGGGAAGAGTTTCCATTTGTTAGTGTCCTCTTTAATTTCTCTTAAGAGTGTCTTGTAGTTTTCAGAGTATAGGTCTTTCACTTCCTTCGTTAGGTTTATTCCTAGGTATTTTATTCTTTTTGATGCAATTGTGAATGGAATTGTTTTTCTGATTTTTCTTTCTGCTAGTTCATCATTAGTGTATAGGAAAGCAACAGATATCTGTGTATTAATTTTGTATCCTGCAACTTTGCTGAATTCAGATATTAGTTCTAGTAGTTTTGGAGTGGAGTCTTTAGGGTTTTTTATGTACAATATCAGGTCATCTGCAAATAGTGACAGTTTCCTCCAGTACTATGTTGAATAATAGTGGGGAGAGTGGGCATCCCTGTCTTGTTCCTGATCTTAGGTAAAAAGCTTTCAGCTTCTCGCTGTTAAGTATAATGTTAGCTGTGGGTCTGTCATATATGGCCTTTATTATGTTGAGGTACTTGCCCTCTATACCCATTTTGCTGTGAGTTTTTATCATGAATGGATGTTGAGTTTTGTCGAATGCTTTTTCAGCATCTATAGAGATGATCATGTGGTTTTTGTTCTTCTTTTTGTTGATGTGGTGGATGATGTTGATGGATTTTCGAATGTTGTACCATCCTTGCATCCCTGGGATGAATCCCACTTGATCATGGTGTATGATCCTCTTGATGTATTTTTGAATTCGTTTTGCTAATATTTTGTTGAATATTTTTGCATCTATGTTCATCAGGGATATTGGTCTGTAATTTTCTTTTTTTGTGTTGTCTTTGCCTGGTTTTGGTATTAGAGTGATGCTGGCTTCATAGAAAGAGTTTGGAAGTATTCCCTCCTCTTCTATTTTTTGGAAAATTTTAAGGAGAATGGAATGGGTATTATCTCTTCTCTATATGTCTGATAAAATTCAGCAGTGAATTCATCTGACCTGGGAATTTTGTTCTTGGGTAGTTTTTTATTACTGATTTAATTTTGTTGCTGGTAATTGGTCTGTTTAGATTTTCAGTTTCTTCCTTGGTGAGTCTTGGAAGGTTGTATTTTTCTAGGAAGTTGTTCATTTCTTCTAGGTTATACAGTTTGTTAGCATATAGATTTTCATAGTATTCTCTAATAATTCTTTGTATTTCTGTGGGGTCAGTCACGATTTTTCCTTTCTCATTTCTGATTATGTTTATATGTGTAGATTCTCTTTTTCTTTTAATAAGTCTGGCTAGGGATTTATCTATTTTGTTTATTTCCTCAAAGAACCAGCTCTTGGTTTCATTGATTTTTTTTTTTTTTTGGTTTCATTGATTTTTTCTATTGTTTTTTTCTTCTCAATTTTATTTCTTCTCTGATCTTTACTATGTCCCTTCTTCTGCTGACTTTGGGTCTCATTTGTTCTTCTTTTTCCAGTTTCAATAATTGTGACTTTAGACTATTCATTTGGGATTATTTTTCCTTCTTTAAATAGGCCTGGATTGCTATATACTTTCCTCTTAGAACTGCCTTTGTTGCGTCCCACAGAAGTTGGGGCTTTGTGCTATTATTGTCATTTGTCTCCATATATTGCTTGATTTCTGTTTTAATTTGGTCATTGATCCATTGATTTTTTTCTTGACTTTTTTAATTAAGTTATTATTGACATACACTCTTATGAAGGTTTCACATGAAAAAACAATGTGGTTACTACATTTACCCATATTATCAAGTCCCCACCCATACCCAAATGTAGTCACTGTCCATCAGTGTAGTAAGATGCCACAGATTCACTGTTTGCCTTCTCTATGCTACACTGCTTTCCCTGTGACCCCTCACACCATGTGTACTAAACATAATACCCCTCAATCCCCTTCTCCCACCCTCCCCTCTCACCCTCCCACCTCCCACACCCCTCCCCTTTGGTAACCACTAGTTCCTTCTTGGAGTCTCTGGGTCTGCTGCTATTTTGTTCCTTCAGTTTTGCTTCATCATTATACTCCACAAATGAAGGAAATCATTTGGCATTTGTCTTTCTCCACCTGGCTTATTTCACTGAGCATAATATCCTCCAGCTCCATCCATGTTGTTGCAAATGGTAGAATTTGTTTCTTTCTTATGGCTGAATAGTATTCCATTGTATATATGTACCACCTCTTATTTATCCATTCATCTACTGATGGACACTTAGGTTGCTTCCATATCTTTGCTATTGTAAAAAGTACTGCAATAAACATAGGGGTGCATATGTCTTTTTGAATCTGAGAAGTTATATTCTTTGGGTTAATTCCAAGGAGTGGGATTCCAGGGTCATAGATATTTCTATTTTTAGTTTTTTGAGTAACCTCCATATTGCTTTCCAGAATGGTTGAACTAGCTTACATTCCCACCAGCAGTGTAGGAGGGTTCCCCTTTCTCTGCATCCTCGCCAGCATTTGTTGTTCTTAGTCCTTTCGATGCTGGCCATCCTTACTGGTGTGAGGTGATAATTTCATTGTGGTTTTAATTTCCATTTCCCTGATGATTAGTGATGTGGAGCATGTTTTCATATGTCTGTTGGCCATCTGAGTTTCTTCTTTGAAGAACTGTCTCTTCATATCCTCTGCCCATTTTTTAATTGGGTTATTTGCTTTTTGGGTGTTGAGGCATGTAAGTTATTTATATATTTTAGATGTTAACCCCTTGTCGGATATGTCATTTACAAATAATTCTCCCATACTGTAGGATGCCTTTTTGTTCTGTTGATGGTAGTTTGATGGAGTCCTATTAGTTCATTTTTGCTTTTGTTTCCTTTGCTCAAGGAGATGCGTTCAGGAAGAAGTTGCTCATGTTTATATTCAGGAGACTTTTGCCTATGTTTTTTTCTAAGAGTTTTATGGTTTCATGACTTACATTCAGGTCTTTGAGCCATTTCAAGTTTACTTTTGTGTATCGGGTTAAACAATAATCCAGTTTCATTCTCTTGCATGTAACTGTCCAGTTTAGCCAACACCAGCTGTTAAAGAGGCTGTCATTTTCCCATTGTATGTCCATGGCTCCTTTATCATATATTAATTGACCATATATGCTTGGGTTCATATCTGGGCTCTCTAGTCTGTTCCATTGGTCTATGGGTCTGTTCTTGTGCTAGTACCAAATTGTCTTGATTACTGTGGCTTTGTAGTAGAGCTTGAAGTTGGGGAGCATAATCCCCCAGCTTTATTTTTACTTCACAGGATTGCTTTGGCTACTCAGGGTCTTTTGTGATTCCATATGAATTTTAGAATTATTTGTTCCAGTTCATTGAAGAAAGCTATCGGTAGTTTGATAGGGATTGCGTTGAATCTGTACATTGCTTTAGGTAGTATAGCCATTTTGACAATATTTATTCTTCATAGCCAAGAGCATGGGATGCATTTCCATTTGTTAGTGTCCTCTTTAATTTCTCTTAGGAGTGTCTTGTAGTTTTCAGAGTATAGGTCTTTCACTTCCTTGGTTAGGTTTATTCCTAGGTATTTTATTCTTTTTGATGCAACTGTGAATGGAATTGTTTTCTTGATTTCTCTCTCTGGTAGTTCATTGTTAGTGTATAGGAATGCCACAGACTTCTTTGTATTAATTTTGTATCCCAGAACCTTGATGAATTCAGGTATTAGATCTAGTAGTTTTGGAGTGGATACTCTAGGGTCTTTTATGTACAATATCATGTCATCTGCAAACAGGGACAGTTTAACTTCTTCCTTGACAATCTGGATGCCTTTTATTTCTTTGTGTTGTCTGATTGCCGTGGCTAGGACCTCCAGTACTATGTTGAATAGAAGTGGGGGAGAGTGGGCATCCTTGTCTTGTTCCCGATCTTAAAGGAAAAGCTTTCAGCTTCTCACTGTTAAGTATAATGTTGGCTGTGGGATTGTCATATGTGGCCTTTATTATGTTGAGGTATTTGCCCTGTGTACCCATTTTGCTGAGAGTTTTTATCATGAATGGATGTTGAATTTTGTCAAATGCTTTTTCAGCATCTATGGAGATGATCATGTGTTTTTTGTCCTTTTTGTTGATGTGGTGGATGATGTTGACGAATTTTCGAATGTTGAACCATCCTTGCATCCCTGGAATAAATACTACTTAATCATGATGAATGAACTTTTTAATGTATTTTTGAATTCAGTTTGCTAATATTTTGTTGAGTATTTTTGCATCTATGTTCACCAGGGATATTGGTCTGTAATCTTTTTTCATGTTGTCTTTGCTTCGTTTTGGTATTAGAGTGATGCTGGCCTCATAGAATGAGTTTGGAAATATTCCCTCCCTACTTTTGGAAAACTTTAAGGAGGATGGGTATTAGGTCTTCACTAAATGTTTGATAAAATTCAGCAGTGAAGCCATCTGGTACAGGTGTTTTGTTCTTAGGTAGGTTTTTGATTACCAGTTCAATTTCATTGCTAGTAATTGGTCTGTTGAGATTTTCTGTTTCTTTCTGGGTCAGTCTTGGAAGATTGTTTTTTTCTAGAAAGTTGTCCATTTCTTCTAGGTTATCCAGTTTGTTAGCATATAATTTTTCATAGTATTCTCTCATAATTCTTTGTATTTCTGTGGTGTCTGTAGTGATTTTTCCTTTCTCATTTCTGATTGTTTATGTGAGTAGACTCTTTTTTTCTTGATAAATCTGGGTACGGGTTTATCTATTTTGATTATATTCTCGAAGAATCAGCTATTGCTTTCATTGATTCTTTCTACTGTTTTATTCTTCTACATTTTATTTATTTCTGCTCTAATCTTTATTATGTTCCTCCTTCTACTGACTTTAGGCCTCATTTGTTCTTCTTTTTCTAGTTTGGCTAATTGCAAGTATAGAGTGTTCATATGGGATTGTTCTTCTTTCCTGAGGTAGGCCTGTATTGCAATATACTTTCTTCTTAGCACCGCCTTTGCTGCATCCCACAGATTTTGCGGTGTTGAATTACTGTTGTCATTTGTCTCCATATATTGCTTGATCTCTGTTTTTATTTGGTCATCGATCCATTGGTTATTTAGGAGCATGTTGTGAAGCCTCCATGTGCTTGTGGGATTTTTCATTTTCTTTGCGTAATTTATTTCTAGTTTACCTTTACGGTCTGTGAAACTAGTTGGTACAATTTCAATCTTTTTGAATTTACCGAGGCTCTTTTTGTGGCCTAGTATATGATCCATTCTTGAAAATGTTCCATGTGCACTTGAGAAGAATGTGTATTCTGCTGCTTTTGGGTGTAGAGTTCTGTACATGTCTGTTAGGTCCATCTGTTCTAGTGTGTTGTTCAGTGCCTCTGTCTCCTTACTTATTTTCTGTCTGGTTGATCTGTCCTTCAGAGTGAGTGGAGTGTTGAAGTCTCCTAGGATGAATGCATTGCTGTCTATTTCTCCTTTTAATTGTGTTAGTATTTGTTTCACATATGTAGGTGCTCCTGTGTTGGGCGCATAGATATTTATAATGGTTATATCTTCTTTTTGGATTGACCCTTTTATCATTATGTAATGTCCTTTGTCTCTTGTGACTTTATTTGTTTTGAAGTCTATTTTGTCTGATACAAGTACTACAACTCCTGCTTTTTTCTCCCTATTAGTTGCATGAAATATCTTTTTCTATCCCTTCACTTTTAGTCTGTGTATATCTTTGGGTTTAAAGTGAGTCTCTTGTAGGCAGCATATAGATGGGTCTTGTTTTTTTTATCCATTCAGTGACTCTATGTCTTTTGATTGGTGCATTCAGACCATTTACATTTAGGGTGATTATCGATAGGTATGTACTTATTAGCATTGCAGGCTTTAGATTCATGCTTACCAAAGGTTCAGGGTTAACTTCCTTTCTATCTAAGAGTCTAACTTAACTCACTTAATATGGTATTAGAAACACAGTCTAAATGTTCATTTTTTCTCTTCATTTTTCTTCCTCCTCCATTCTTTATATATTAGGTATCATATTCTGTACCCTTTGTCTATCCCTTGATTGACTTTGGGGATAGTTGATTTAATTTTGTATTTGCTTAGTAATAAACTATTCTACTTTCTTTACTGTGGTTTTATTACCTCTGGTGACAGCTACTAAACATTAGGAACACTTCCATCTATAGCAGTCACTCCAGAATACACTGTAGAGATGGTTTGTGGGAGGTAAATTCTCTCAGCTTTTGCTTATCTGGAAATTGTTTAATCCCTCCTTCAAATTTAAAGGATAATCTTGCCGGATAAAGTATTCTTGGTTCGAGGCCCTTCTGTTTCATTGCCTTAAATACATCATGCCACTCCCTTCTGGCCTGTAAGGTTTCTGTTGAGAAGTCTGATGATAGCCTGATGGGCTTTCCTTGGTATGTGATCTTATTTCTCTCTCTGGCTACTTTTAATAGTCTGTCCTTCTTGATCTTTGCCATTTTAATTACTATATGTCTTGGTGTGGTCTTCCTTGGGTCCCTTGGATTGGGGAAGTTTTTAGCAATTATGTCCTCAAAGACACTTCTATCCCTTTTTCTCTCTCTTCTTCTGGTACCCCTATAATGCAAATATTGTTCCGTTTGGATTGGTAACACTGTTCTGTCAATATTCTTTCATTTTTAGAGATCCTTTTTTCACTCTGTCCCTCAGCTTCTTTGTGTTCCTCTTCTCTAGTTTCTATTTCATTTATCATCTCCTCCACCGTATCCAATCTGCTTTTATTACCCTCCATTGTGCTCTTCAATGATTGGATCTCCAACTGGAATTCATTCCTGAGTTTTTGAGTATCTTTCTGTACCTCCATGAACATGTTAATGATTTATTTTGAACTCCCTTTCATGAAGAGTCATGAGGTCGATGTCATTTAAATCTTTCTCAGGAGTTGTAGTAGTAATTTTACTCTGAACCAGGTTCCGTTGGCATTTCATATTTGTATATGGCACCCTCCAGTGCCCAGATGCTCTACTCCCTGGATCTGCTCAGCCCCTGAAGCAATGTCGGGGGTCTTAGGGGAGTGGTATTGGTGCCTGGGGGTAGGAAAGAACTGTTTTCTGCTTCCCAGCTGCTATGCCTGTGTCCACTGCCTGAATCCGTGGACCAAGCACACAAGTATAAGGATCTATGCTTTGCATTTGTAGTTGCTATAGACAGATCTTCCCACTGGCTGGCCTAATGCCAGGGTAGGGTTTGCTGGTTTGCGGGCTAGGTTGGGCTTGCCGGGAAAAAGGCACAGTAGGTTGCGTATCACGGAGGCGGTCCTTTGAGCTGTGTAGCCAGAGAGCTGGAACATCTGAAGATTGTCCTTGGAGGAAGATTTGTTTTTCCCCCTTAAGTATGAGAGTCTATATGGCAAAGCTCCCAACCTGCTGGGCACAGTGCACCCGGACAATTTTGTCTACCTGTCCTCTCTGCTGAACAGTAAGCTCTGTGCAATCCTTGCCCCTTTAGCAGCCCTCTTGCTAAGGGCTTCATTGTTAGGAAGTCTCTCAGAACACCTGCTTTTCTTTTGTCCCAGAGCAGCCTGATATGGATCCCTACTTTCCACAAGCAGCTGGAATCTCAGTCTCTCCAGGATTTCTTCCTGTCTTAGCTTTCTAACTCCATGATCATGAGAGTATCATGCAAGCACCATGAAATGTAGGTTTGTGCTCCCAGATCAGATCTCCGGAGGTAGGTATTCAGCAGTCCCAGTTCTCCACTCCCTCCCTGCTCAGTTTCTCTTCCTCCTGCTAGTGAGCTGGGGTGGGGGAAGGGCTTGGGTTCTGCCAGGCCACAGCTTTGGTACATTACCCTTTTCTGTGAGGTCGGCTCTTGTCTCCAGGTGTATGCAGTTTGGTGCAGTCCTCTTTCCTATTGCTCTTTCAGGATTAGTTGTATCAATTATATTTTTATATTGTATGCGGTTTTAGGAGGAAGCCTGTGTCTCACCTCTCACGCCACCATCTTTAATCCCTTCAATCCATCCATTGATTATTTAGGAGCATTTTGTTAAACCTCCATGTATTTGTGAGCCTTTTTGTTTTCTTTGTACAATTTCTTTCTAGTTTTATACCTTTGTGATCTGAGAAGTTGGTTGGTAGAATTTCAATCTTTTTGTATTTACTGAGGCTCTTTTGTGGCCAAGTATGTGGTCTATTCTGGAAAATGTTCCATGTGCACTTGAGAAGAATGTGTATTCTGCTGCTTTTGGGTGTAGAGTCCTGTAGATGTTTGTTAGGTCCATCTGTTCTAGTGTGTTGTTCAGTGCCTCTGTGTCCTTACTTATTTTCTGTCTGGTTGATCTGTCCTTTGGAGTGAGTGGTGTGTTGAAGTCTCCTAGAATGAATGCATTGCATTCTATTTCCTCCTTTAATTCTGTTAGTATTTGTTTCACATGTCAGTGCTCCTGCATTGGGTGCATGTATATTTATAATGGTTATATCCTCTTGTTGGACTGACCCCTTTATCATTATGTAAATGTCCTTCTTTATCTGTTATTATTATTTTTTTGGAATCTATTTTGTCTGATACAAGAACTGCAACACCTGATTTTTTTCTCCCTGTTTTTTACATGAAATATCTTTTTCCATTCCTTCACTTTTAGTCTGTGTATGTCTTTGGATTTGAGGTGAGTGTCTTGTAAGCAGCATATAGATGGGTCTTGCTTTTTTATTCATTCTGTTACTTTGTGTCTTTTGATTGGTGCATTCAGTCCATTTACATTTAGGGTGATTATCAAAAGATATGTATTTATTGCCATTGCAGGCTTTGGATTCGTGGTTACGAAAGGTTCAAAGGTAACTTCTTTACTATCTAATAGTCTAACTTAACTCTCTTATTAATCTATTATAAACACAGTGTGATGATTCTTTATTTCTCTCCCTTCTTATTCTTCCTCCTCCATTCTTTATATGCTAGGTGTTTTATTCTGTACTCTTTAATGTTTCCTTTGACTGTTTTTGCAGATAGTTGGTTTTATTTTTTGCCTTTAGTTAGTATTCGGTTGGTCTGCTTTCTTTACTATGATTTTATTTTCTCTGGTGACATATTTTTAGCCTTAGGAGTGCTTCCATCTACAGCAGTCCCTTTAAAATATCCTGTAGAGGTGGTTTGTGGGAGGCAAATTCCCTCAACTTTTGCTTGTCTGGGAATTGTTTAATCCCTCCCTCAAATTTTAATGATAATCGTGCTGGATAAGTATTCTTGGTTCAAGGCCCTTCTGTTTCATTGCATTTAATATATCATGCCATTTTCTTCTGGCCTGTAAGGTTTCTGTTGAGAAGTCTGATGATAGCCTGATGGGTTTTCCTTTGTAGGTGATCTTTTTTCTCTCTCTGCCTTTTATACTCTGTCCTTGTCTTTGATCTTTGCCATTTTAATTATTGTATGTCTTGGTGTTGTCCTCCTTGGTTCACTTGTGTTGGGAGATCTGCGGGCTTCCATGGTCTGAGAGTCTATTTCCTTCCCCAGCTTGGGGAAGTTTTCAGCAATTATTTCTTCAAAGACACTTTATATCCATTTTTCTCTCTCTTCTTCTGGTATCCCTATAATGCGAATATTGTTCTGTTTGGATTGGTCACACAGTTCTCTTAATATTCTTTCATTCCTAGAGATCCTTTAATCTCTCTCTGCCACAGCTTCTCTGTATTCCTGGTCTGTGATTTCTATTCCATTAACAGTCTCTGCACCTTGTCCAGTCTGCTCTTAAAACCTTCTAGTGATTGTTTCATTTCTGTTATCTCTCTCTAGACTTCATCCCTTAGCTCTTGCATATTTCTCTGCAGGTCCATCAGCATGGTTATGATTTTTATTTAGAATTATTTTTCAGGAAGATTGGTTATATGTATCTCACCAGGCCCTCTCTCTGGGGTTGTCTGAGTGATTTTCGGTTGGATGAGATTCTTCTGCCTTTTCATGGCAATAGAAGTGGTTGCAGGCAGGTGACATGTGTATCATCTGGGAGAACAAAGTCCCTTCCTGCTTGCTGGTCACCTTGCCCTTCTCTGCTGCCTGTGTCGGTTACCCACACACTGGGAGCAGTCTCTGGGATAATCTCCTGAGATGCTGTGGGTGGGGTATCCCTTGGGATAGCCCAGAGCCCTGCGGTGGGTCACAGCCATGCCAGGTGTGTTCTCCTGCAAGAATGGTGTCCCTTCATGCCTTCCAGACCTTGCTCCGGCTTCCTCTGTCTGTGCCAGACAGCTGTGTGCCAGCAGCAGCCTCTGGGTCTGGCTTGGTTAGCTGCACACTGGGATAAGACTCTGTGTGGTTGCTGTGGGTGAGGTTGTTCCCCGGCTGCTCCACAGCTGTGGCGGGTCACCTGGTTTGCTTGCAGCACCGGCCGGGGGGGAATGAATGGCAGGCTGCTTATCGCTGTGAGGGGCTTCTGGGCTGGGTTACCCCCCAGGGGTTTAGGGCACCTGAAGTTCCTTAAGATTCCCAGCCTGCTGGGCTGAGTGTGCTGGGACGATTTTGTCCAGCTGTTAAGCCCTTGCCCCTTTAAGACTTTTAAAAAGCATCCGCTTTTCTTTTGTCCCAGGAGAGCTGGCTGTGGGGACCCGCTCGCAGTCCCCGTCCGATTTGACTTTTCCGTTTCTCTAATATCCAGTACACCATGTGTTGTGTGTCTGTGCTCCTGGTGCAGATTACTATGGCTGGTTATTTAGCAGTCCTGTGCTTCCACTCCCTCCCCACTCTAATTCTTTTCCTCCCGCTGGTGAGTTGGGGTGGGGGAAGTGCTTGGGTCCCACTGGGTCACAGCTTTGTATCTTACCCTTTTGGTGAGATGCTGAGTTCTTGCAGATGTAGATGTAGCCTGGCTGTTATACAGTATCTTCTTGTCTCTCTTTTGGTAGTTGTATTTGTTGTATTTTCAAAAATTTTGGTTTTGGGAGGAGATTTCTGCCACCCTACTCATGCCATCTTGAGCCTGTCCTGCAGCCAAGAGTTTTTTCATCTCTCCATTCTGCAGTCCTCAATCCTTGGGAGAAACCCCCTCATGCTCACAAGATGGCTGTTGCTGTTGCAGACATGACACACACACCTGAGAACCTGGAGAAAGGGGCCTACCTTTTCCAGGCCATGATATTTTTGTTTAAATATAACTGATACACAGAAAAGTACTCAAATGAAATTCATCCTGGTGAATTTTTGCAAACTGGAAATATCCCCATAATCAACCTTTACATCAGAAAATAATGTATTAAGAGCACCACAGGACACCATTGTGCCCCCTTTCAGTCACTACCACATCCATGGATGGCCACTCTCTGCCCTCTCATGCCACAGATGAGCACCCCAGTGCCATTTGTGCAGTTGGAGTCACACAGTAGGCACTCTCCTATCTGGCTCATTTTACTCCTGGAAGGCTTCTGAGATCCATCTGCATTGCTGTGGTTAGGGATTGTTTGTTTCTTTTCAGTGCTATACAGTATCATTTCATGTATTTACACATTCTACAGAGGATGAGCCTTGCATAGTTTTCAATTTTTGGCTCTTCCAAATAGTGCTGCTATGAACATTCTTGTACATGTCTTTTTGTTTCTTTCATGTAATTTCATAAAGTTTGTTTCTTGATGTAATTTCATAAAGTTAAGTGTGCAAACCTTAAGTGTACAGGTTGATGAAATTAAATGTATGCAATGCACGACATATATATGTGTATACACGTGTATACAATGTAACAACCACTCATATGGAGGTACAGAGCATTCCAGGCACCTGGAAAGCTCCCTGTGCCTCTCTGTCAGAACACTTGTCCCCAGCGGGAGCAGAAGCCTGCTGCAGGTGATTCTACTCTGAGATGGATGTTGCCATGCCTTTCTTAGAGTGAGGCAACTTCCCCATAAACCCTCCCTACAGGCATCCTTTTGGACCAGAATTGCTTCCTATGTCTTTTGATTAAATTAATCACTGACAAATGTTTTGCCACACCTGGCTGACATTAGGAAGGACTTATGTCTGGGCTGAGGTTGCCTTCATGGAGAATTCCTGAACAAACTTTTGGTTCTGTTAAGGAAAAGGGGTGGATGGATGTCGTGCCAATGGATTTCAGCCACAGGCAAGTTCGCTATGGATTCAATGCGACCAAAGAAATTGACAGTGGAACGTTCTTTGGGGTGAAAGGGTTTATTACCTGACTTCTTCTTCCGGCAGTAGGTCAGTCACTAAAATCCCGTTCACTCAGAGTGAGTCTGCATGCAGCAGGCCAGTCTCTGTCTCTGGGATCCTCTGTCTGCACAGCTGTCCTCTGGGCCTCTCTGCAGAGTCATCCCACACAGCTGTCCTCTGTCCTCTGCTCTGCTCTCCTGCAGCCTTGCAGCCATACCACCCTGTCGCTCCCAGAGCACTGGGCAGAGCTCTTTATATTGAGTCCACAGCCATGTATTGCCCACAGGTGTGCAGTGAGCTAATCAGCCAGGGCCAGGTGAGAATCCTGGCCACAGGAACTCTCATTTTATCCACACTCCACCCCTCCAGGATTCTCTCCTCTCAATCTATGTGCCCTTAGTCCTCTGCAATGGTCCCTGTGCAAGGAAGCTCAAACATTGTTCTCCAGCCTCTCCAGCAAAAAGTCTTGCAGACGCACAGGCCGGACTCATGGCTCTGTCTCTGACCTCTGCCTCTTTAGTCTTAATGGCTTGCTTCCCATCTAATTTCCTTCCATCTACTCCTGCCCGTATCAAATCAACCCACATCTGGGTCCTCATAACCCTCCCAGGGCCCCTCAAATTCCTCCTGTGAGTAACAGGTCTTATGTCTGGGTTCTCATTCTTCAGCCCCTGTATGTGTCACCTCACATTTTGTAATTGCTGCCTCAAGGCGGGCTGCACTGTCAGGGAAGACAGCTTTTCCATCTCTGATCTGGGAATTCCATCCACCCCTAAGCCCCACAGCCACCACCTCAGCCTGAGTATAGGGGCGGCCCATAGAGGGCTCCACGACCTGGGGAGGGGGCTGCTCCTCTCCTTGGGGAACTTTCAGCTGCTGGGTCTTTATTTTCTTTACAACCACTGGGCGTGCTTTCAGTACAGAAGGGGCCAGTGTGTCCGGCACCACCCCTCCATCCTTCCCCAGCTCCTCCACCTCTGGGGCTGATGGCACCTTTCTCTCCCCTTCCCCAAGTGCCTCCTCTGCTACAGTGCCTCGCAACAAGCTAGCTCAGTCTTCAGAAGGTCTCTTACCTTCACCTCAATGCTTCCCAGCTGACGTTCTCGGACCACCTCCGCCTGTGCTTCCCTCAGGAGTTCGTCTTTTTCCTTGATGGCCTCTTCCTCCTTCACAACACCTGGCAGCGCTGCCGTCTCATCTCCAATGGCACCTCGCTGCCAGCGCTCCCGTGCTGCCTCCTCTGGCATCAATGCCATTTCCCTCCTCAGGGAATCCACAGAAGTTTGCAGCTTGTGTTCTCGTGCCACCATTTCTTGGGTCTCTTCTGTAGACTTTTTAATACTGTGAGAAGCAGCCAACCCACAGTCCCCGCTGCCTCACGGGCACTCTGCTTCTCAAAGGATCTACTTATTTTACCAAGGGCCACCCCACTGCCTCAGGTGTCACCTCCACTTGCCTCCAGTCCTGGGGTGGGGCCAGGTCCTCAAGGAGGCAAGCCACCTCAGACCACATACCCATTAGGGGACGATCCACTGTTTCCCCATTCACAGGGGCAGCTGGCTGAAGCACCCCTCCCATAAGAGCAGCTTGTCTTTTCCCTTGGTCAACAATGAACCCTGCCAATGTCAGTTGTCTTGCCAATGGGTTTCAGCCCCAGGCAAGTTCACTATGGATTCAATGCGACCAAAGAAATTGACAGTAGAACATTCTTTGGGGTGAAAGGGTTTATTACCTGGGCTTCTTCTCCTGGCAGTAGGTCAGTCATTAAAATCCCATTCACTCAGAGTGAGTCTGTATGCAGCAACCCGGTCTCTGCCTCTGGGCTCCTCTGTCTGTACAGTTGTCCCGCACAGCCATCCTCTGGGCCTCTCTGCACAGCCGTTCCGCACAGCCGTCCTCTGGGCCTCTGTCCTCAGTGCTGCCACCACTCCAGCCTCTGCTCTCCTGCAGCCTTGCAGCCATACCACCGTGTTGCACCCAGAGCACTGAGCAGAGCTCTTTATATAGAGCCAACAGCCATGTATTGCCCACAGGTGTGCAGTGAGCTAATCAACCAGGGCCAGGTGAGAATCCTGGCCACAGGAACTCTCATTTTATCCACAATGGACACTAGGGGAAGCAATGTTGTTGGGTGGTGTTGTCACTGTCCAATCAGAATGATGCTGGCCATGCACAAACTCTATGACTGGCTTGGAGGCACAGATACATCCAAGGTGTTGGGCATATAGGAAGAAGTCAAAAGTGCATTTATGAAGCCAGACATTTTACTAGGATTTCTACCTGCATCCTCTCACTGAGCCTATGTGCTGACCCTTGTATCCTTACCTTCTACATCTGTTTTATAAAATTTATAAAATTTAAAGTTTCCTTTCATGGCAAGATACGGCAGGATGATGATGGGGAGATGGAAGGCAGAACTCCAGAGCTTGCAGTGGGTCCACATGGGGTTATTGCCAGGTCAGGGGGGCTGTGAGTGGACGCTGTAGGGACAGCTCGTGGATGGGCAGTGGGGCAGGGTGGCTCGTTGGAATAACTTTGACTCCATGGCCCAGCGGCGCCCCTAGCTCTCTGGTACCAGGCCCTGGGGCAGTTAAGGCTAGAGGAGCATAGTGGCCTGGAGTGTGAAAGTATGACAAGGGAAATGCTGTGGGGCTACCTTGTTAACCTTAAAATAAAGCTGTCAGTTCTTTTACCAGCAAAACAGGTTTATTCGGGAGCAGCAGAGAACTGTGGGACGAGCAGCTCCAGCAGAACCACAGGCAAGTTCACAAGCAAGGCAAGGGAGAGGGGGCACTTTTACAGAGGAAAAGGGCTTTGAGTAACAAAATCCCCATTGGGGGAAAGTGGGCGTTCTGTGTTGTGACTGCTCATAGGCTGGGTTGTGAGCCTCTCATTGGCTGGGCTGTTGCTGGGGAAACTTTCCCCAGCTGGAGTATACTACAGGCTTCTACCTGCGGGGGTGCAATTGACCGGGAGGAGTGGGCAGGAGAGCTCCCCCTGCTGGCCTCCTGACTCCACTTCAGTGCTGTTCCCATTCATTACTTTCACATTTGCCCCTTTTGATCAAGAACTTTGTCTGAAAGCACGGCTGATCCAGAGTCAGGGTTTCCATATTTAGTGGATTTATCCTCGGCCTGGAAGGTTCTTTCCTGGTTGTCATGACCTACCTTGGAGGGAAAGTGCATAGCAGTTGGAAACCACTTAAGGCTGCTTTTGAGTGACAAGGAAAAGTTAGGAAGGAGAACTCTCAGGAACTTCCATACAAAGTTTAATTTTTCAAGGTCATAGGCATTGGAGATCATCTCCTTATTGGGTATCAATTTTATAAAAGCTTGATGTGGGTAAAAATCGCAATATTTCCAGAATCCTTCACCTGGCCTTAGTGCATCTCCATATCAATAGGTAATTACAGGGGGGAGCAAGGGCGTATCTGGACTGGAGAGGTTGGGTGGGGCCCCTTTTTGCAGCTGGGTCACGAGAGACATGGGTGAGCAGAAGTGGATGACAGCTTTTAAGCAGTAAACGGGTTTCTCCCACTTTGTTTCTCCCTTTGACTGATTTCGGTTTAAATATATTTTGCCCCAGGCTGGGAAAATATCTTCCCACCGGAGTTACATCTGGAAGTAGTTGGCAGGACATCTGAACCTGAAATCTGCCTTCATGGGTGCAACCCTTGGGTGGGTTGGCACTAGAGATGGTGGGGAGATGCCTGGAACTGCCCCTGTGGATGGTGGAGAGGCCCCAGTGGCTGCAGCAGTAGAGGGTGCAGCTTCACCCAGGAGCCCCCATCTGTGGGGCTACCAACTGGGGAACCCCTAATGGGAAATTGATCTCGGGTAAAGCACCTCCTAGAGTAGTGGGCCCTGCCCCAGAATTGAGGACAGGTGGAGACACCAGAAGCTGTGGAATTAGTGCTCCATGAGATAGAAGACTACTTAGAGGCCCTGAGTGGCTGTGTAGCAGCCAGGATTGTGGGTTGTCTTTTTCTCAAGATAGTGGAAAGAGTTATTGCGGAGAGAGAGAGGATTATCGAGGACAGAGAGAGACTTTGGCAGGAGAGAGACACACTTCAGCATCACTTGGAGGAGCTGGGCGATGACCTACAGGATGCCCTTAAGAAAGAGAGACAGTTATTGAGAAGACAAGTTACTCTCCAGGAAGATATGTTAGCAGCAAGGGAGAAGGCAGCTGGAGAATCTGCATTACAGCAGGCTGTGGGGAGGGGGAGGAAAGAGCAGTGCCTTCAGCCCCAGAGATGGTAGAGGAGGTGTTGGGACAGGATAAGGGCGTGTGGCTGAGGGCCAATATGTTGCCTGGGCCACTGCCTGAGGCACCAGCCTCTCCTGTACTAAAGGCCCACCCAGTTGTATTTACGAAAATAAAAATGCAACAACTGCAGGCTCCTCAGGAGGAGAAGCAGCCCCCTCCCCAGGTTGTGGAGCACCCCATGCTCTGCCCCTATATCCAGGATGAGCTCATGGACATGAGTGTCTGGTAGTGGCAGAGGCCATCAGAACCTCTGACTACATGACTTTTATGTCTCTGGGATATGAAAAACATTGTTATGTCGGGTTGTTAAATGAGTAGACTGGCTTCCCTGGCGACTCACCCTTTCATCCAGCAGCGGTTTCAAAGTGCCCATCACACCTCAGGGAAACAGATGCTTCTGGAATGGCTGACAGCAGCCATCAGGGCAGTTTGGCCTAATCAGAGTGATTTACCATGCTTACCCACTAGCTGGAAAACATATGCAGAGCTCCAGCAGGTGTTAGGGGAGTTAGGCATGAAAAATATCATCTATACTATGGATCCCTAGGGCCCCAATGAGGAGGTGTTCACTGTAGGAATGAGAAACCTGGTGCTGCACACAGCTCCCCCATCTCTCTTTGGGTCCCTAGTGACCATTCTTGCCCCCACCTAGGGCAACCCGTAAGGGAGGCTACTCATGCTTTAGCAGATCTGGGGGAGGTTGAAACAATAAGGGGACAGAAGGACACATGGGCTACTGCTGAAAGGGAGGTGCAAAGGGCCCTGTGAAGGTCTCAAGGGCCCAGATGTGGGTTGATTTGATAAAGGCCGGGGTAGTGAAAGAAAAACTTGATGGGCAGCCCAATAAGATCTTGTTAAAACTGGGGCAACAATTAAAACCAGAGCAGCAGTTCCAGCCACTGAGGTCCAGAACATGGAAACCAGAGGCAAAGTCCCATGTCTAGCCTGTGTCCCTGCAAGACTTCCTAGGGGAGAGTACTCAGGCTCCACCTGGGTCCTCACCCCCACAGGAGGATGATTGGGCAACGCTGTTTGGTGGGGGGTCAAGGCCCCCACCTTGGGGGACATGGTGGGACCGGAGGCCACATGTAGAATTAGCAATTCATTGGTCCCCTGTGAATGTACAGTGTGTCCTGGTGCTGGTGGACACAGGAACTGAATGTCCTTTGATTTATGGCAACTCTGAGCATTTTCCCGGGACCCCTGCTGTGATAGATGGCTATGGGGGTAAGGCAATTAGAGTGAAGAAAGCCCAAATCCCATTGGAGATAGGGCCTTTAACCCCAAAGGAGTATACTGTGTATATTTCTCCCAACCCTGAATATATTTTGGGGGTAGATATCCTGCAGGTTACAGACCACTGCAGGTAAGTTCAGTCTGAGGGTACATGTGGCAAAGGCCATTCTGAGGGGACATGCTAAGCACCTACCTGTAACTCTGCCTGTACCTTGGTGGGTGACAAATATTAAGCAGTATAAACTGCCTGGGGGACATGAAATTGGAGAAACTATAGGAGTTGGAGAAGGTGGGCATCATAAAGCCCACTCATCATTGTTTTAATTCCCCAGTGTGGCCAGTGAGAAAGCCAGATGGCTCCTGGCATGTGACCGTGGACCACAGGGAGTTGAATAAAGTCACACCCCCTTTGCATGCTGCTGTCCCCTCTACAGCAGCCATTCTGGACACATTCAGTCATGAGTTGGGCATATACCATTATGCAGTAGACCTTGCTAATGCTTTCTTCTCTATTGACATAGCACAGGAAAGTCAGGAACAGTTTGCCTTCATGTGGGAAGGCCTGCAGTGGACATTCACTGTCCTTCCACAGGGTATTTCCACAGTCCCACCGTCTGTCACGGACTTGTAGCCCAGGACTTGGCCACACGGAATAAACCACAAAGGATGAGCTTGTATCACTACATTGATGATATTATGCTCACGTCTGATTCTCTTGCAGATTTAGAAGGGGCAGCACCTAGACTGTTGCAACATCACAGGAGAAAGGATGGGCTGTGACCAGCACCAAGGTTCAGGGACCTGGTTTGTCTGTGAAATTCTTGGGGGTTGTCTGGTCGGGTAAAACTAAAGTTATCCCAGAAGCAGTCATAGACAAGGTCCAGGCCTTCCCTACCCCTGGCACTGCTGCAGTATCACAAGAGTTTGGGGTCTTTTGGGCTCCTGGAGAGTGTTTATCCTGCACTTGGCACAAATTCTGAATCCCTTATACCAATTGGTATGAAAGGGCATCAGGTGGGACCATATAAGCCTTGAGTGTAATGGACCCATCAAGGCCCTGTGAGCTAGATGTTCATGTAACCAAGGATGGCTATGGATGGGGCCTTTGACCGTGGCTTGAATGGACACGCCAACCTATTGGATTCTGGTCACAACTTGGAAAGGATCAATAGTCTGGTACACCTTGACAGAGAAGCAACTGGCTGCTGCATACGTCACCTTGCTGGCTATGGAGCCCATCATCAGAACAGCTCCAACCAAGGTTATTTTTTTCTACAGTCCCTGTGGCCTGGACCCGCCCCCTGCTGCAGCTGCCGTGTGATAATTGCTCTGAACTGCCTACCTGTTCAGCTTCTGACCGCCTGTGGAAGGGGCGAGCTATGGACTTAATCTGCATAGGACTTTGAACCTAGCTGAATCCTCTGGCTTGAGGATTATCATAATTTTATTGCTGTTGTTACTGTATGTTATTAGTCTGGTTAGTGCTCCAGTTCTCTCTCATGGAGTCCATTGTGGAAGATGAGAGGCAAGTGGATTGTGAGGCGAGATTTCTGGAGGGGTGGGCTGTGGGTAAAATTGCAATATTTCCAGAATCTCTCCCCTGCAACTCCATATCAGTAGGTGTTTCCAAGGGGTGGACAGAAGTAGTCCACCTCCAAATGAATAGGTAATTACAAGGGGGAGTGAGGGCGTATCTGGACCAGAGAGGTTGGGTGGGGGCCCTTTTTTGTAGCTGGGTCATGGGAGACATGGGTGAGCAAAAGTGGACGACTGCTTGTAAGTAATAAATGGGTTTCTCCCACTTTATTTTTCCCTTTGACTGATTTTGGTTTCAAAGATATTTTGCCCTGGGATCCTCCCCCACCCCAGAGTTACACTTGAAAAAATACAAAACTTAATTATACAAAACAGAAATAAACATGAAAATTCCAAGTTGCATGATGGTCCTAAACCAGGACCTGAGGTCTGAAAGTAGCCAACTGAAAATATGTATTGGCACTTATCTTGACTGAGGGCTGAACAGTTCTCCCTATGGAAGCAAACCCAGAGTCATGTATGCCTCCTGGAAGTCCCTGCATATGCAGCCATGAAAGTGGAATCACGGACACTGTGAGAGCACACAGGAAGAAATAGCTGCTGGCATTGGGTAGATACAGTGTAGGTATAAACACGAAGAAAGTCGCTGATGAACTCTTTGTAAAAACAGCAGCAAAACCTCACACATGTATTAAAACAGTATTATTATCTCAAAAGAACTGTTATCCAATAATATACCCTGTAAAGCTGCAGATTCAGAGACCAGGGCTTTGGATAAGAACCAGAGACAGTTAATAGTTAGATGAAAGAAAGACTTCTGTGGATTCTGACCCCTCTAACCCTTCAGAAAAAGCTCACAGGATCATGGTGAGGCTGTTCCCAAAAGGCAGTAACCACAAGGAGGGGTCTCCCCCTTCAGCAAGGGTTTGGCAAATGCAGACAAGGGCATTTCTTTCCATGGGCAGAGAAGCAGCAGATAGTGAGGAAAGGTATGCAGCCCCGGTCCCGACATCCTGGGAAAGCTGCCTCACCTAACGTGGTTTGCTTCAGTTCTGGAAATCTTCATTTTCAGGTCAGCAGGCAGAGTGCAGGGCGGGCAGGGTTGTGCTCTCTTTAGGTGTACTGTGCACCCAGGAGTCTTCCCTCGAGCTTGGCAGTGCCAGGCATGGTTAGCGGTTCCTGAAGAGAACCTTTCCAGGGAGGCTGAGGAGTCTGGAGGTGTCTCTTCCAATAGCCGAAATTTCCAGGTTAGGTGTGGTGCTTAAGGTCATTGTCTCCTGGGAGTGCACTGTGAATAGACCGCTCTGCCAAAGCATGGCTATTTTAAGAGAGACCACTGGGCCTTCACAATACTGGAGTATGTCTCCTTTATCAACTGTGGGTCGAGGGGGAGGAGGCCAAGTGCACTGGACGTCCTGTGACTGTCTCGGGGGAGAGTCTACGAGTTCCAAAGGGGTGGATCTGAGACTTAGAAGGACCAATGTTAATGCTTTTTTTGACCAAGGTATTGTAGGGTCTCTACAGATTCTGCCAACTGAGTCTCAGTAGTACTGTTCATACATTAGACTAGCCCTGAGGATCGAGGATAGTATGCTTGATAAAAATGCTGTAAAACTGGCCAGACAGCCGACTAGTCAAAGCACCTGTCCCATAAAATGGGTTCCCGGATCGCTACGAGGTTTGAGAGGGGCCCCCAGGTAGGGAAAATCTTCCTAGGAGAGGTTTGGGAAGGGAGCAGAGAAGCAGACCATCTGGGCATTGGAACGGAGTGGACCCTGCCCAGGAAGTTCTATCATCCAAATCAGCTTTTAACGTTCGTGAAAGTTGGGACCCTGGGCATCACTGTCCATGCGTGTTTCCATCCTTCCCAGGAGGAAGCACAAAGACACAGGCTGTCCTTGTCAACAGGAATCCTAGGAGTGCCCTGCACGGATCAGTTACAGGGAAACATTTACTTCCAGTGGGGGTGGATGTCAGCAGTGTAGGGAGGTCAGGAAGAACAGGGTGGGAGGAATTTGTGCAACTTCACTGCCTGCTCAGGAGGGAGAACTGACCAGCCTCCAGTTGGGGCCTCAAAACTGGGTCAGAACTACATGATAAAGACTGTATTACAGCAGAACTGGGACGTAAACCCCAGGCTTGCTTTGCCCCAGACTCCTATTTTCTCTCCCAGCATTCTCTTTCTCGTACCTTGGACTCTGAGATTCTGGAGCAAATTAAGAGGAGACAAATCCAGTTAATGGCAGAAATTTAGGGAATTTTTGTTTTTTGAACATTCTCCTGCAATCAAGGAGCCGTGTGGGGACTGGGTCCAGACGCTTGCCACACACACACTAGGGAAATGCAAGCATTTCATTACGAAACCTCCGAGCGCTCACAGCAGCAGAGCATGGAGGCTGCAATCCGTGACAAGGCCTGTGTGTTCGGTCGTCCTCCCCTTCCTGGCACAGAGCCCCTAAAGCCCTCGGGATTTCCTAAGTGATGAGAGGGAACAGGGACAATGCGTTATGTTAATGAAGCGGCTTTTAGAAAGCGGGTGGTCACTGAGGATGGCACTGGCTGCCAGGGGAATCACCATGCGATCAAGAGGGTTGGAACTTCCAGGTCCCACCGCCCAACCTCCAGGGAGGGGAGAGGGGCTGGAGGTTGAGTCAGTCACCATGGCCAATGGTTGAATCAATCACACCTGTGTTGAAGCCACTAGAAAGCCCAAAAGGACGGGGTTCAGGGAGTTTTCGGGTTGGTGAACCAAGCGCTTCCATGGGCCCCCATGCCAGGCCCCAAATCCAGGGGCACAGAAGCCCCCTTGCTTGAGCCCTCGCCCTCTGCATCTCCCCCTCTGGCTGTTGGTTTGCATCTTTAACACCTTTGCAGTAAATGGAAATCTAATGGTAAACGGGCTTCCTGAGTGCTGTGACCCGCTCTAGCCAATCAGTCACACCCGAGGAGGGAGTTGTGGGCTCTGTAGTCTGGGGCTTGCATCGTGTCGGAGCTGGACCCAGGCAGTGGGGGGCCTTTTCACGTGGGGAGAGGCCGTGGGCTCCCCCATCTCTCCGTGCCTCGACAGCCGGATCCCCTGTGCTGAGCAGCATTCACTGTCTGCACAGCCTGCATCCTGCCGGTCACCTCCCGAGGGTGCCTTGGCTGCTCTGGGTGCTCAGGAACAAAGCTGCTGTAACGTTCATGTACAGGCATCTGTGTGGACGCAGGTTTTCAGCTCCTCTGGGTAAATACCAGCACTGAGATTGTCCCTCAAACACCCATCCACCTCCTCCTGGTGACCCACCAGCCCGGGGCGCGTTGCCTGGGGGGCCTCCGGTCTGGTATCATCACTGGTGCCTCCCCAACTCAGCTACGGTTCAGTGGGTTCCTGACACCGCCAGGCCCAGGGGGACCTGTGGAGCCCTCCGATGGGCACATCCTTCAGGCACAGGGAGTCTCAACATCCCCCGTCTCCCTCCTGAGAGGCTCACCCCACCGGGAGCTTCAAGGGGGCTCCGGCATCACAGCCTGCACCCTCCTCCTGGGTACCTGTGTGGTGGGGGTGGGGGGCTGAGCTCCCTCCCAGGCCCACCTCTGGACAGGCTCCATTCAGGCCCAAGAGGCCTCCACATCCCTGCTCCCTTCATGGGTGGAGGAGGAGCGGGATCCCAGCCTGAGGCTCCCGGGCAGTGAGGGGTGGGAGCTCAGGCCTTTTCCCCCAGCAGGAAAGGCAGGGGCGGGGCTGGAGTGGGGAGGGGGCAGCCTGGGTCCTGAATGGGGGTGGGGGAGGAAGGGCCCCGAGGGGCTCTGAGAGCGGCCCCACACTGTCTCCGGTGGGTAGACTGGAGGTGTCGTGCGCCCTGCAAAGCTGATTCGACTGGGTCTTGCCCCTCATGACGGGTGGCCACAGACCATGGTCCTCCCTGCTGTCCAGGTGCCGCTGGGCTTGGGTGAACCCCTCCCAATGAATGGCGCTGTCCTTTCCTGACCCCCACCCCGGAAGTGGGCCCCTGCCTGCCCCCTCTTCCCGGGTCCCTCACCCCCTAGAGGGGTCTGAGTGGGCATATGGCTCAGTGCTGCCTACCCAGCAGAGGCGTCCTCGGCCCCCAGCACGGAGGCCTCCAGCTTCCAGCGGCAGGCTAAGCAGGCGGGGCTGGGCCGCCCTTCTCTCTCGCAGCCCCAGTCATACCCTGTATTTGCTTCTAGCAGCTGCCACAGGCGTCACCAAGCTGGCAGCTTCAGGCAGCAAGAAGCCTCCGGGGGTGCTGTTCCCACCCCTCCAGCCTCAGGGGGCTCCAGACACTATTCGGTCTGTGGTTGTCCCTGCAGTGCCAGCCTCGGCCATGCTGTGGCCTTTCCCTGTGTCTGCACCTCAAGTCCTCTCGTCGGCTTAATCCCACCCCAAAGACCCTTTTTCCAAATGAGGTGACATTCATAGATCCTGGGGACTTGGAATCTGTTTTAGGGGCACCGTTCAGCCCAGCTCATACCCGGTGCCCCCGCGATTCTGGGGCTCCTGGGGTCAGGGGCTTTCTCCCTCTTTGAGTTTAGCAGCCCTACAGGAATGTTCGATGTGTGAATGATTCAGAGTGTCCCTTGTCACCCTTGGCTGGCCCTCTCCTGAGGCAGGGCACTTTTGGGAAGTGCCCCTTCTTTGCAGCACAGCCCTGCGGTCACATCTCAACCTCCGACGGCTTGGAGGGATTCTGACAGTGTCAGCCGAAACACATGGCAGTGAGCTCTGAGCGCCTCTCAGATGTGGCCCAAACCTGGACCTCTCCCCGAGTGCGGCCCCAGAGGCCTGTCCCCTCTGCTTCTGTGGGCTGCGGAGCTCTGGACACACAGCCAATGGCAGGAGAGCTGTGGCCTACGATGCTGTCCATGGTTCTGACCCCTGGCAGGTGGCTCTGCTATGGGGATAGCCTGGCTGTCCAGTCATCCTGGGCCCTGAGCCCAGCAGGAGGCTGGGCCTGGGCCATATAGTCCCCTCAGGCTGCAAGCACTTGTTAGAGTGTCACTGAGCAGGGCAAGACCCCCCCAGCCCCCAGGATGTGGGCATCTGGGCCAGGGCAAGCTGGCAGGAGAGAGGTGGAGGCCAGCTGTCCTGACTGGAACGGACAATTCTGCTCTCCTTCCCTTGAAGAAAGCCCTTTCTCCTGCTAATCAGGACTGATTGTTTTTCTTGTTTTCAAATTCCTGATAGGGTGAAAATGACCCACATGCACCGAGGAAGGCAGAGCAGCTTGGAACCTCCGTCTCCTTGGCAACCAAGCCGAGAGCGTGGGGAGAGCAGGGGCCTTTGCCTCTGAAGAGCAGGCCCAGAGCTGCATCCCCAGGGGCTGGTCCCGACTCCTCTGACATTACTCTTGGGACATCTGACACCTGCCCTTCCCCGTGTCATGCCCAGGCCTGGCCCTGCTCCGCTGTGTTATCTCTTGCTGTGTAGCAAATTACCTCAAGATTTAAGGGCTTAAGACACACTGCTTATGCTCCCCCAGTGTCTGTGGGCCAGGAATCCAGGCATGGCTTCACTGGGGCCTCCAGCTCATGGTCACTCAGGACCCCGCAATCAGGCTCCCAGCCAGGGCCGCAGTCTCATCTGAGGGCTGGGCTGGGTGGCAGATCCATTCCAAGGTCCCTGCATGGTTGCTGGGAGGCCCCAGTCCGTCGTCATGCAGCCCCTCCCAACACGGCAGCTGGCCTCCCCAGGAGGAGTGATGGAGAGGAGAGACTACATCAGAAGCCACCATCTTTTCAGAACCTAACCTTCACTAGAGCAAGTCAGCAACCCATGCTCAAAGGAAGGGGGTGCCCGAGGAGGGGAGAAGCGGGGGTGCAGGTCCCTGCCCCCACACTACCCGTCTCAGGCGCTGGGCCTGGCAGGGCCTCTGAGCCTCTGGACAGAGATTTTGCAGGGTTCCCACTCCCAGAGAGATGTCAGCAGGACCCCTTCAGGGACCACCCCACATCTACCCCATACCTGGGCACTGAATCTGGAATCTAACTGACTAACAGGGCCCGTGGCTCGGCACCCAGGGACATCTACCCCCTCAGTGCACTCCATGGAGAAGGTGGCGTGAGATGTGAAATGGATGTGTCAGCTCTGGCTTGGACAGCTGAGCCTGTACGCTGCCTGGCCCTACAACTGTTAAGATAAAGCTCAGCCCCTTCCGGCACATGGCTTGGGTCCTCAGCACCACGGTCTCCCCTTCTCTCGCCTCCCCTCCCTGCCACTCCATCACTTGCCCCCCCCAAACAGTCCTGCTCTCCTGTTCCAGGACTTGGAACCTCAGACACCTCGTGCCCCAGGCCCCAGCCCCCGGCCTCCTGCGACGCCTTGTCACTGAGCTCAGGCTCCCCTCTCACTGCTCACCACGTGGCCACCTCTCTGCTTCCCTGCTACCTCTCCTCACGGGAACGAGAGCTCCACAGGGCAGGGACCCAATTCAGTCTACTGCTGTCGCCTGTACCAGCTGCTCCCGGCACAGAGCAAGTCATAGGCCACCACCAACCAATGACAGCGCAGGTGACAAACCCCTCCTGCTTGTCTGGGCCGGATGCCTGGTGAGCACTTTACCTCTGTGGCATCTCAGGTGAACCACACACCTTCACGAGGTTCCTAACATTGTCCCCATTCTACAGACAAAGGGACTGAGGCTCTGGAGGTCACCTGCATGCTCAGAGCCACAGACTCTGAATGTTCCCAGACTGTCTGCACGCAGAGCCCAGCCCTCACCACTGTGCTGTTCTGCCTCTGCCTCCCGGGACTGTTCTCACAAGCACGCGAGTGAGCCTGTGAGTGCACGTAAGCATGTGGGGGTAGCAGTGCAAATGCATTAGTGTGAGTGCATTTGAACATGAATGTGTGCACGTATGCATGTGTGTATGGAGTGTGTGCATGTGCAGGTGGCTGGGTGTGAGGAGGCCCAAGAGCATCCGCCTCCCCAGCACAGGACCCGGCTGGCTCCCCCGCATACCCTGGTGGGATTGGGACGTGCTCCCCATTGGGGGCTGGGGCTGAACATCGGGTTCTTGGCAGCTGGAGCTTCTTGCATCTGTCCGTCCTGTGAGCTTCGGGCTCAGTGTGTGGGGGATTCTTTGGGGTAAGGTCCAGGTGACTTAAAGAGACCCTGCAGGCGGAGGCTCGGTCTTGGGCAAAGGCAGCTGTGGGTCGTGGGCCCAGTGCTGAGGTGGAGATCAGGTGGCTGCTGTGTGCCAGTGTGGGGACGCGTCATCTGCAGCGACAACGGGGTGGTCTGCGGGAAGGGTTCCAAAAGACCCAGCATTTGGGGGAGGACATGAGATCCCACCTTTGGCCAGCTAGGGGAGGTCCCCAGGACTGTTTATTGCAAAGGAAAGCGCAGGGTGGGAGGATTTGGTGTGCCCTGGGGATGGTGGGATAGATGTTTGAGGGGGAGGCAGGGTGTGAGTAAAGGCTGGGAGGAAGGAGAGCACAGGGGCGTCTGGGTCTGGGGACCATCCTCTGATTGTGGGGGTGGGGGTGGAGTGGGGACAAGGTGGCAGTGGGGATGGCGCTGGCGGCAGAAATGCCCACAGGATGCCGGCCAGGGAGGAGCTGGCTGCTGCGGGGAGAGGGAGGATCTCCGCAGTGGGATAGCGTCCCGTGCACGGTGTACACCCAGAACAGGGGATAGCGTCCCGTGCATGCATACACCCAGAACAGGGTGCTGGCGGTCTAGGCAGAGCACTCATGTGGAGGGGAGACACCGAGGAGGAAACGACAGCAACAAGGTTGGGGCGAGGGTGACTGGAAGCCAGAGAAAGAAGAGAGCTTTGCTGGAGGCCTGTGGGCACAGTCTGGGCAGAGACCGCTCTGAGATCTGGCAGCAGCTGCGTGTAGCCCGGCGAGGGGTGCGGCTGGGCAGTACCAGGGGGCCAGAGGAGGGAAGAGGACCCGTGAGAATCGTTGCTGTGACTCAGGCCAAGGCGGGCCTGGCCAGTCTGAGGGGATGACAGACAGTCACCAGGGGTGGGCACAGTACACATGGGAGGTTCTCATCAGCCTGCGATGCCCATTGCCTGTCCCAGGACCTGGTTTGCACCTTAGCAGGAAGGCTGAGGCCTCGCCTCCCGGGCTGGGCCTGGAGGACCCCCTCCCTCTCCGCTTTCTCCCCAGGAGCATGCCTGCTGTCTTTGTGCCGACTGCCTACATTCACATCCCCAGCCCCATCCTCCTCTGAGCCCCACACATACCTGAGATCTCATGTGGGCACCATGCAGGCATCTGCCTCAGGCAAAATGCTTTAGTACTGCTCAGGCTGGCTGCTTTCACCGTCCTGGACCAGACCCACTGCTTCTGAGCCGGGGCCCTTCGAGCCCTGTGAACATAGCCACCTTCTCCATCCATTTCCACTGCCATCCCTGGTCTGAGCCACCAGCCTCCTCACTGGACTCCCTGCTCCATTCTAGAAGCTTCCAATCCATTCTCTACTCAGCAGCCACAGAGGCCTTCTGAAATGTAAGTCAGCGAAGTCCATCCCTCACCTCAGCCCTTTCCTTTCACATCTCTGCAGACACTGCTGACTCCTGACCTCAAGGCCATGCCCAAGCTTTCTTTTCTCTGTCCATCTTCCCTTGGTGGTGAGGGGAAGGTCAAAAGAATCAGTGGCAAGGGACCGAGCCTTAGCCTCAGTGGCCGAGTCCCACCAGCACTCACCTCAGCGGCGAGTCACTTTCTGCACCAGTCGGGGTTCTCCAGGGAAGCAAAGCCAGTGGGATGTGGGCACAGATTTCCTTTGAGGAATTGGCTAATGCAATCATGGAGACTGGCATGTTCAAAATCTTGCAGGGTGGCCTAGGAGAGTCAGGAAGAGCTGATGTTTCAGTTCAAGTTCAAAGGCTGTCTGCCGCAGAATTGCCTCTTGTTTGGGGAAGGCCAGTCTTTTATTCTATTCAGATCTTCAGCTGATTGGATGAGGCCCGCGCACATTGTGGAGAACAATCTGCTTCCCTCAAAGCCCACTGGCATAAATGTTAGCCTCGCCCAAAGACGTTCTCACAGAAGCATACAGAATAATGTTTGAGCAAATAACTCGGCATCGTGGTCAGAATTAACCACCACACTCTTGTATGGGTTTTTTGTTACCTGCAGCCTGAAGATTTCCCAGATAGTACACTAAAATGCCTAGGACACGGTGTATGTTCTGTAATAGGATTTCAAAGCCACATGAGGTCTGATACTCGCCCTCTTTTCTTACCTCATCACCCTCCAGTGTCCCCTGGATCATGGTGGGCCAGGTACACAGACTCGCTTTCCATTTCCAGCCTCCACCCTGGTTGAACTTCCTGTGGGAAATGCTCCTCCCTGGCCCTTCTGCTGGTCACCCCTGAAACTTTCTTCTGCATCTTTAACATCCAAACACTCATCATAATCAAAGCTGCCTCCTAAACAGCACAAGGGTCTCAGGCCCCTCCAGCATGGTCACCCATCCCTCATGTTTTGCCACTTTTTAAGCCTCACACATCAGACATCCTTACTGTCTTAGCTGACAGCAGTAACTCACATTTTCCTCCCAGAAGCCAGTTTCTTCTCACTCATAATTCCTTCTTGGATCTAGCCTTTCCTTCTGGAATAATTTTTTCTTTCTGAATTACATTTTTTTAAGAAGTTCCTTTAATAAAAGACTGTGATAAACTTTCTCAACTTCTCTGAAGTTTTGTTTATCTGAAAAAATTTGAACTTTTAATATCTGAAAAATCTGTTTTGCAGGTATTTTTGGAAAACAGTGTGTAAAGTTTGTAGTTGACAGTTATCTTCCTTCAAGCCCATAATATATATATTATGAAATAAATGTATCATTTCACTGTCCTTGGCTGTTGCTGTTGCTGTTGAAATTCTGCAGTCAGTTTGGCTGCTTTTGGGAGTTGATCTGCCTTTCTTTTTGACTGTTTTAAAGATCTTTTTCTGTCTTTGGTGGTCTGAAATTTCACTATGTTCTATCTAGGTGTGAATTTTCTTTTCATTTATTCTGTTTCATATACATTGTACTTCTTTGTAAATATCTTTCACCAGATCAGGAATATTATCAGGTGTAATCTCTTCAAATATTGACTCTCTTTCCCTTGGGACTTTAGCCAGACTTATACTAGCTCTCAGCATACTATCTTTTGTGTTTTACTTCTCTTTCCTATTTCCATCTCATTATCCCTCTTGCTACATTCTTTGTAATTTGCTTAGATTTATATTCCAGTTCTCAAATTCCCTTTTCAACTGTGTCTAATTTGCCACCTAACAGAACTGCCTTTTTTTTTTACAACAGCTGTACTGAAATATAATTCACACGCTGCAAAATTTGCTCTGAAAGTATACCCGTCGTTGGTTTTTAGTTTATTCACAGTTATGTAACTATTATCACTATTTTTAGAATATTTTCATCGCTTGAAAACCCCTTGACCATAAGCAGAAACTACACACTCCTTCCTTCTCCCAGCCCCAGGCTACCACTCATCTACCTTCTATCTCTTTGAGTTCCCTATTCTGGACATTTCATATAAAGCAAGCCATGCAATGTATGTTTTAAAATGAGTTGTATTTTCACTTAGCATAATTCTTTTTCATTTCAGTGTAGTGTTTTTCATCTCTAGGTATTCTGTTTCTCAGCTGAGCACGGCCAGTCCTGAGCACTGGTTCCTTCTTCTAATATACTTTAAACCTACAAAACAGATTAATTTTATATCTAAATCTGATACATTGGATTTAGAAAGTTTGTGGGGATTTAAATCTGTTACTTGTCATTGTTTCTGCTACTTATGAGGCTTATTTCCTTTGGATGTTTGCTGATTTTTGACCCTGGACTCATTTGAATTCTGTTGCATCTGTGGGAACCCCAGTCGTTGGGATTGGGACTGTTTGTCTACGTCCTCCTTTGCCTTCACCCTTCCTGAGCAGCAGGGGAGTGGGGCGATGTACCGGGTTCCAACACTGGCTGTGTCAGCTGCCACTCTGTGACTTCGGGCAGGGAGCTCAGCCTCTCTGTGCCGTGATTTCCTAGCTATAAGATGGGAATGATAATGATATACCTGCACAGGAGGGTGGCTGTCCGGCAGTCATGAGGTCATTCGCATCAGGCGATTAGATGCGAACGCTCCATCAGGGCTATGATTGGCACATTTGGACGCGACATATTAGTGATGGTTCATCTGATGCGAGGGTCAGAAACCCTCTTCTCACTCTGTTGTCCGGGGCCCAGGGCAGTACCAGGCCACCAGTGGGTACTCCACAAGGATTTGCTGGACAAAGGCAGGACGAAAAGAAATGACGTGCGTGGCAGCTGCTCACTCAGGGCCCAGCAGAGCCGGATTCCGGGCACAGGGGGCGGCAGGTGCAAGAGCGCAGCCCCTGAAAGCTTTGTGCCGGGAGGCGAGGGACAAAGCCGAGAGTTGGTGACGCACGCGGCGGAGGCCCTGAACGTCCTGCCCAGAATGTGGGGCTCGCCCTCCTGGGGAGCGTGTGGCTGGAGACAGAGGTCCCAGGGGCTTCGGCGGCTGGTGGGGGTCACCACGGTGGCTCAGGGCAGCAGAGCGGCCTCAAACCACCCCGAAAGGGACAGGGCCGGGGAGGGCCCGCAGGGCGGGGGTCTGACAAGCACCTGCGCGTCACCTCCCTCTCCCTGCGTCTTTGTGCGTTTCGCTGCCTTTCGCGATAAACGTCCTTCTGAGAAATTACGAGGGGATCTCAGCCAAGCAGAGGGGGAAGGGATCCGGCCCGCGTCTGGGTAGGGAGAGGCGGCGGCGGGGGAGGGCGCGCGGGGCAGCGGTGGCAGGAGCGGGACCGAAGAGGGCGGGCGCGCGGGCCGGCGGGGCGCCGGCAGGAGAGGGCGCGGGGAGGCCGGGGACTGAGACCTGCTGCGGGCGGCGAGCCCCAGGGCCCCACCCGCGCGCCTCTGCCGCCCCCGCCCCGGCTCCGCTCCGCCCCTCGCGCGGGGTCCGCGTCTGCGGCTGCGTTCCCCGAAAGACGAGGCTGCGCCCGGGTTCCGGTCCGCAGGGAGACCGAAGGGCACCGCTCCCCGCGCCGCCCGGAGCTCCGGAGTGCAGACACCGGGGATGTGAGTGCGCCCCCGACCCAGGCCCGTGCTCCACGCCCCGACCCGCGGTGAGCCGCCAGGCGCGCGGGGGAGGCGAGGAGCGGGCTCGGCGCGGGGTTCCCGGCCCCCCAGCCCAGGGGTGGAGTGGGGCCGTGGCGCGCGCCCCTCCTCCATCGGCAGGTGCCGTCCGCGCGCACCTTGTCTCGCCCTTTCCTCTCCGCACGCGCCTACTGCTCCCCAGGGAGAAGACGCACCCGAGTCCCCTATCCTAGGTGCCGGGCGCGGGGTGGGTATGTCGGGCTGTCACCCTGCCTGAGAGGGCTGACCTGTCCCCCGTGGAGGGGACACTGCGATGTGGACGCTCTGGGGGATGGGATGGGGGAGGGGCCCTGCGAGCCCCCTGCAGACCCAGCCTCGGTTGGCGAGGAGGTTGCGTTTGGAGGCCAGAAAAGGGGAGGGACCTGCAGGTCGGCCGGGCCGGGCCCGGGGCTCCTGACTAGTCTTCCCCCTGCCAGGCCTGCGCCCCAGAGGACCCCCGCCCACAGTCCCGGCGCCTTCCCGAGGCCCGCCTGGAGCATGTTGCCCGCGACCATGAAGGGCCTCTGCCTGGTGCTGCTGGCTGCGCTGCTCTACTCTGCTCCTGGTGAGTCTGCGGGCGGCCCACGGGGATGGGCCAGGTCGCCAGGAGAGCCGGAGGCGCTGGGGAGAGAGCAGGGCTGTGGGGCTGCTGCCTTCCAGTGATGTGCACTACACCCAAGGCCCCTCGGGGCCCCTGCGACCCCTTGCCCAGCGACCCTTGCAGGGCTGCCCCGGCTCCAGAGGACACCAACAGCTTTTCCGCCTCCTGGCCGTGCCCCCAGCTCCTTGTCCTCCATGGATGCCTCTAGCTCAGTGGAGGGGTCCTTGCGCTCTGTGGCTTCTCAAAGCCCCACCCGGCCTCCCATCAGGTCCTATTTGGTCCTTCCTAGCTTGGAGCCCGCCGAGCTCTGGGGGGACTCCTACGAGGAGTGGGAGCGTGCAGGAGGGCATCCCAGGTGTGAGATCCCAGTGCTTGCGCTCCATGTGGGGTCAGGGAGGGGGCACGGGGCTTCCACAGTCCAGTGGGGGGACCAGCCCCCTAAACTGCCCAGAAGACACACAGGTCCTCTGAGGGCCTGTTCACTGGGTGCAAGTCTGGCCTGGTCACTCCTGGCCAGCAGGTACCTGGCCTCCGACAGCTGTGGGGCTGTCCTTAAGGGGGCGGATGAGGGGGCTGGCTGGCGCCCAGCTCCTGTGGTCATCCTTCTCCGTGCGCCCTGCCAGTTCATGGCCTGTGGTGCCAGGACTGCACGCTGACCACCAACTCCAGCCACTGCACCCCAAGGCGGTGCCAGCCATCGGACACGGTGTGTGCCAGCGTTCGGATCACCGACCCCAGCAGCAGTAAGTCAGGACCTAGGCCTGCATGGAGAGAGGTGGGGGTGCGGTCCGAGATCCTCTGGCCTGGGACAAGAGTACAGGTCTGGGGGCAGGACACTGCCCTGCTATGGACAGAGAGCAGGTGCCTGCCTCAGTCTGGCCCCTCTGTGGCCCTGTCCGTAGAGCTGGGGACAGCGTGGGTGGGTGGAGAACGTTGGCTCCGCTGCTCTGGAGTCCTGGGCTGGGTCCTGGGCTGGAGGCATGGGGCCCAGATGGGGATTCCAGCCCAGGTACCCCTCTCCTTCCCCAGGCAGGAAGGATCATTCTGTGAACAAGATGTGTGCCTCATCCTGTGACTTCGTCAAGCGACACTTTTTCTCAGACTATCTGATGGGCTTCATTAACTCTGGGATCTTAAAAGTGGACGTGGACTGCTGTGAGAAGGATTTGTGTAATAGGGTGTCGGGGCCGGGGGGGCAGCCCCTGGGTCCTGGCTGGGGGGCTCCTGCTCAGCCTGGGGCCTGTCCTCCTCTGGGCTGGGCCCTGAGGCCCCCTCTCCCGGGCAGGACCTGGTGTTGCCCCCTCCAAAGCCGGGCCTGGCTCTGTGGTCTGTGGCCCTCACCCCTTCCTGAGACGTGGGTCTTCCCTGTCTCTCCACCAGCTCCGAGTCCCAGCCAGCAGAACATCTCCAGAAAACCAGGCTTCGGGCAGAAGGCCCAGGGGTGCGGGTGGGGTGCTGGGACCCCCAGGTCTCTGAGGGGTAGCTGGGCTGAGCCAGGCCCAGCCCAGCAGCCTGGCTGTGAGGACATCATCTGCAGAGAAATAAAGTCACTTCTGAGTCCAGAGACCTGGTCTGAGCCTGGGGGCAGGGGTGGGAGGTCCCAGCAGAGCGGGAAGTGAGGCGCTGAGGAAGCACACAGAGGAGGGGGCACTGGTACTCTCAGGGGCTGTGGGGTCTGCTGGGTTTTGTGGGGGACCTCGGGCCTGGTGAGGCCTGGGAGCAACCAGGGGATTAGAGTTGAGGTGCACAGGTCAAGGGGTGAGCTAAGAGTGAAGGCTTCTGCCCCTGTGCACACACGCAGACTCATGCCAGCACACAGCTGTGCAGTGGGGTGCACACATCCACACCTGCAGAGTGGTGCACCCACATCCACCTGGTGCCCTTGCGTTTGCACACACGGGTTGGCCCCTTTCCAGCACACCAGCTCGTGGAGGTGTGCCCACACACATGCCCATGTCTGCCTGCATGTTGCTCTCAGGCTCTCTGTGTCCAGCTCGAGTGAGGGTGCCCCTGTGTGTGCACCCTCTTTTGCTCCACCGTCACTGGTTCTCTTATGGCCACCGGGCGATTGGACTCAGGCCAGCTCCCCTGAGAGCTCCTGGGGGGCTGCTTAAGGCTCGTCGGGAGCCCTCTTAGCCAGACATCCCTTGCCCCCACCCTGAGTTGGGTGCCACTGTGTACAGGGTCCTGAAGGCCGGCCCTGCTCAAGGCTGAGGAAGCCCACCTCCCTTGGGGTGGCACAGACCGAGGTGCTTGGGAGGAGGCAGGGAGGACCTGTGTAGCTCCATCTCAGGGCGCTATTCCTCATGGCCCTGCCTCTGCCGTCGGTGGTTCCTATCCCCCAATGCTGAGTCCAGCCCAGCCTCCCCCACCCACCAGCTGTGTGGCTTGCTTGTCCTGTGCCCAGGCCACGGGTCCCAACTCCTTAGGAAGAACAATGGCTGTGCGGATAGCTGGCCTTGGCATCCTCCCGGGGCTCCCCTGCAGCCCCATGAGCGATGGGAAGGATGTGGGGCCCAGGGTGGGAGACCCAGAGGGGAGAGGGCATTGCTGGGGACAGGTGGCAGCTTCCTGCTGGTGGGAGTGCCTGAGACTTGTCCCAGGAGGGTCTCCACTCGGTTAAGTTTCTCCGCTGCTCTGATGCACCCATCTCGCCCCCGCTCAGACCTCAGTGAAGTGTCCGGTGCTTTGGGGAGCAGAGGGGCCTGGGCGTTGGCGGAGGGCGACCTGGAGAGTGGCTGCTCCCTCAGGGCAAGTGAGGATTCGGAGGGGGCTGGAGGCCGCTGCCAGTGAAGACCTGGAGCCTGGAAGCCTGGAGGCGCTGGGAGACCATGGAGGTGCCACAAGGGGCGTGGGGTTCAAACCACCTCTACGCCAAGCTTTGTGTGCTGAATTCGTTATTTGAGGAAAGCATTAGTTCACAACAAGGAAGGAAATTCTCCCAGCTCTTCTAATAACTGATGTGAGGTAGGAAGTGAACAGGCCCCGGGGGCAGGCAGCAGAGTGCCAGGCTCAGCCTGGAAGGCAGCTCCCACCTCGAAGCTGTGGGTCTGTCTGTCCCCGTGTTAAAGGCGCTGGAGGGCAGTCCCCACCGTAACAAATCCTCACTGGAGGTTGAACCCCACAGTCCATGTGAAGCGATGGGTCCAGCTGGGCCAACAGACATGCTGTTGAGCCACGCGCCCCAGCTGTTCCTGAGGAATTCACCAAGGACCCTTCCAGGTCAGCACGTCTAGGCAGCCTGTTTACGGGTCTGCTAACTACGCCCTGAGTGGGCGCCCTGTGGTTTGGTGGCCACCCCTTACCTGGGGGCAGGGGTCTGGTCTCAGCTTTTCTTGTCGGTGACCCTGCTGTGACGGTCCTCACCCTCATGTCCTTACGGGATCAGTGATTATTTCTGTCAGATGGATCTGGGAAGTGGGTGGCTAAGCCAGAGAGGTCTGCTTCAAAATAAACTAGGTGCTCAGGAAGGCTGGGTCAGCCGCAAGTGCTGGGAGGTGCGCCCCGCCCTCCCTGGCAGTGTGCGTCACCCAGCCATCGGAACTCCTGCTAGTCTGGCAGACAAAGAGGAGAACAGACTTTCATTCTGATTTCCATGGTAAAGATTATTAGTAAAACACGATCTTAGGTGTTCGCCACCCGGGTATGTCTTCTGTAACGGCAGGGCTGCCCCCTCACCCCCATGATGCCTGACCTCCCCGGTGGGTGAGACACACCTGGACTGCATGAGGGACCCAGGCCCCCCAGGTGGACGTCTCGCAGGCATTTCCTTCATCTTTCGGTGTCTTCATTCTATGCACCTGCATGTTGCTGAGTTCCACATGGGCGAATCTGTCCGGTTGTCCTTTTTATGGTTTCTGGATTTCAGATCTTAGAAGAACCACCTGATTATTATGAAAATAGTCCATTTTCCTGTAACCTTGTCACAGCTCTGGCTACCACGTTGACAATCCAGTCCACCTGGAGCTTGTGTAGGATGTGGCAGGAGGCAGGACCTTCTTCCTCACAGGTGGCCAATGTTTCTGAACGCCACTTAGCAGATAACCTGTCTCCCTCGCGGCCTGCCTTGGTAGCAGAGGCACCCCCACAGCACCCGCGTGTTTCCGGCCCACCACCCTCTGCTGCCGCTGTGCTCTGGCTTCCGGTCGGTCCATGGCGAGCTCCGAAGCTGCGAGGCAAGTGCTCTCCTGGTACTTGCTTTCACAGGAGTCCTGCTACGCCTCACAGTTCGCTCTTCCAGGTGAATTTCAGGATCCATTTGTCCAGTTCCAGAGTGATGCACTCAGAGCTTTGATTGGAGTCTCCTCACTTAGGTGCAGTTTGGGAAGCATGAGGCGTCCACTGCCTTCCCCTGCAGGAGCCCCGCCTGTCTCATGCAGCAGGTGGCCCGGGTGTGGCAGCAGGTGCATGAACAGATTGGTCAGCCTGCCCCGGCCGCACACAGGCCTGGGGAAGATGCGCCATCTGCGCTGACCGCGGCATCAGGTCTCTGCTACCCTGGCCGAGGGGGTTCAGAGGGAGCAGTTGTTACAGAAAGATTCAAGCTGTGCTCCTGGCTTACCTGAGTTTGGGGGGTGCTTGAGGGTGTTTGGCCAGAGTCCCCCAGGGCAGGACAGTCAAGGGGTTCATAAAGGACTGCTGCGAGGGCTGGGAGGCCACTCTGGTGGCAGGATCCTCTTAGCCCTCTTTGTTGGTGTTGCCAAGATGTACCTCCTTGGCAGAACCAAAATTGTGGAGCAACACCCTAGGGGCTGGGAAGCTGCAGGGGTGGTTTCCGAACTCCAGAGAAGCAGGGCTCACCGTGTGCCCAGGCAGCCACCGTAGCCCCGCTCCTTGGCGGGGAAAGCTGCACATTCTAACACTTGCCTTCCAGATTCCCATGTTAGCAGGACAGCTTAGATTCCGGTGTGCAACTGGGTAATCTACGTGGCAAGAAATTTTTGACTCTGCCGCCCCAATATTTTTATTGCTTATTTAAGTTTTGTTTGTATTGCACTGGCGGGGACCTGCGGAGCTTAGTTGAATAATGACATGACCTGGACTGTGTCTGTGGTAACGGAAGGTCTTTGCTGTTGCACTTGGAATCGGTGTTTGCTTTTGATTTGAAAATAAGTCTTTATTCTGCTGAGAGTATTTATATTTCAATTAGATTTTTGAAACAATCAGGAATGTGAGAGATGAGCGTAAGAGAAACGCCCTTCGCACGCCCACTGATAGAACCCCACGTTCCGTTTGATTAGTAGTCAGTGCGCTGGGCTCTGCCGGCTGGCCTGGCTCCTGTGACCCAGTGGGCCCCAGGGGAGCCCCATGGTTTCAGTCACCGCCAGTGTGTGGTTAGGATGCTTGCCTCAGATCCGTGATCGGGACTGGCTCATGGTCTCTCTTTAGATAGCATGTCTTTAATGGAGGTGAACTCAGGATTTTGGCAGCCTGGCGGAACAGACGGGCAGAGTCCCACCTTTCCCGTTCTGGAGGGCTGGGGCTCCTGGGCTCTGCGGAGTTCCCCTTCTCCAGCCTCCAGCGGGACCTCTGGGGCTGCCCTGCGGAAGCTGCAGGATGGGTGGCGCTCTGCACCCTTCCCCAGCCTCCTGCCGTGGGTCTGGGACCTCTTGGGGGGGCTGGGGCCTGCCCTTTTGGAGCGCCGCCTCCCTCGTCCTCATCTGCACCTAACCCAGCCCCGTTAGAGGGATCATTATGCCCAAGATGTCAGACTTGGAAGAGGTAAGGTGCCGTTGTGCCCAAATCTTCACTGGACATGCAGGAAATGCCTGGATTCGAGTGTTTTCTACCACCTACTTGCTATGTGATCACAGCCAAGTTCTGCATCTCCTCTGAGCCCCGTTTCTGTATCTGTGAGGTGGGGACACACCCAGCTCATAGGGGTTTCACATGGAGGAGGGGCTAAGCCTAGAACCTGGGCTTCTGGCCCCTCCTGTTCCAGTTGGCAGAATGCTGGTCCATGCAGGGTGGATGGCGTGTGGGGGTGTGGGCAGATGAACACCTTCATCCCTCAGCTCCCTCCTGGGGACAGGTGGCTTGCCCCAGCCTTCCCTTTTTCTGTCTAAGCCCCTCCCAGACTCTACAGCTCTTTGGAGGCCCTCCGTGCACCTTCCCTGAGGCTCCACGCCCTCCTCCTGTCCTGTGCCACAGGGTCCCGAGGACATGTCTGCCTCATCTGGCCTGCCCAGATCTTGTCTGTCCCTGCCCTCCAGCCCCTGCCTGGCTGGCTCCTGTCTCCTCTTCCCTCCTGGGGTCCTGGGATGGCTGACACTTGGCCCTGCACAGGGAGAGAGTCCTACCATTGGTAAGTAGAGCCGAGCTGGACAGAATCTGCCAGGTGCCTGGCTGCTTCATGTCCGCAGTCTCCTGGCGCCTCCCAACCTCACCAGGTCCATGTGAGAGACCCAAAGTTCCTTAGGTTTGGCAGTGCAGGTGGGGGGAAAGTGGCCTCTCCCCTGAGGCAGGTAAGAAAGCCCAGTGGGGTGCAGGAAGTCACTCCACTCACTGCGAGCCTCCAGCCTTGAGAATGGGGCTGTAGGTCTCAGCATCAGTTCTCAAACGGCAGCATGTGGCAGAATCCCTGCAGGCGAGGGCTCGGCGCCCAGGCCCTGCGCCAGAAAAGCAGGTCCAAGGAGAGGGGCCCGCAGGACACAGCCTGGCTGAAGGCTTAGGTGCTTATCTAGTTGTTTGAACTCCTTTCGGGAGCTAAGCTGGGCTCTAGGTCCTGGGATAGGGCACAGGCAAGACAGGATTGGTGGGGAGGCCCTGGTCCTGCCCCTGCCAAATACCCTTCCCTGAAAGGGAGCCTGGCACTGCCTCCCCATCCCTGAGGGGCTGCTGGATGGGGAGCAGGACAGGCCGAGCGGCTGTGCTGGGCACTAGGTGGGGCTCCCTGCTTCTTGTGATGGGTTTTCTGAGTGGGTGGTGCATTCTTATCATGGGGGGGCGGTGCCACCTGTGCCTCAGTGTGCCCAGTCCTGGGCCTCCATTCAGGGGGTCCCCCTGCGGGTGGACGGAAGTGCAAACGTGCCGTCCTGCCCCGCGCCCTCTGCACAGGAGGTGATCACTATCTGTGTGGGGATCTTGCAGACTCTCTGGGCAGCTGGCTGGCCGGCTGGGTGTTGCTGGGGCTGCGGCGTGCTCTCCTGTCCCAGCACCGTGCCACCTAGCAAGTGTGCCGGGGGAGCAAATCCCAGAGCTGGCCTTGCTGGGCCATGGGTCTGCGCCATTATGTCCCTGAGGCCTAGCTGCCACCTGCTGCAGGCGGCACCACCCGCCCCCACCCCCGCAGTTCTGCCCTGCAGGGACTGAGACCTGAGGCCTCTCCGCTGTGTTCCATCTCTTAGGGCTGTTCACTCGCCCGTTTGCTCTGTGAGTGGCTGATGCATTTGTCCCTTCTGGCTGACGTTGGAATCCTCCAGACCCACAGAGAGGAGTGAGGAGAGGGAGGTGGGGGTGGGCCGAGGACTGGGGGCATACAGGCCACAGCCTTCCCCATTCGGGCACAGGCCTGGCTGCTCTATGGGAGGCCACATGCTGCTGGCTCTGACTTTTGGGGGCGCCTGCCCTGTGGGCCTTTCTGTTAGGGTGGAGGGTGGGCAACACTTAACAAGGTTCCAGCCTGACAAGCCTTAACTCAGGGAACCAGGCTGACCTGGAGGCCTTTGGGCAGCAGCCCAGGGCAGGGAAGAGCTGACCGTGCCCTGTAGCCACGGGTCCTCAGAAGGGCCATCAGCTGCTGCATGTAGGAGGGGAGCAGGGCTGCAGGGCTGGGGTCTAGGGCATGTGATAGGACTGATGGTTTGCATCCAGAGCAGGGGGATGCAGAGGTGCTGGGAGGGGACGACTGGGCAGTGCGGCCAAAGGGACCGTGCTTGGTGGTGGCTAGCGGAGAGGGTGGGGGCTGTTGAAATGGCTGGAGGTGCCTGGCCTGGGGGACCACTGGAGGTCGTGGGGATGAAAGCACAGGCCGACAAGCCCTCAGCTTAGGGGCGAGTGGCATTATGTCACCTGCCTGATGGCCTCAGCCAGTGGCTCTCCTTTCGGAGGTTCCAGGATTTCCAGGCTACAGCCAGGCTGTCCCCACCTCCGGGCCCATGGGCCCCTGATTCCAAGTCGGCTCTTTCCTGGGGCACTGGTTGGGTTTCCAGGGGCAGACAGAGGGGGAAGGCGAGTGCGGGCTTGGGGAGTCGCACTGGAGTGTCAGCAGGGGCTCAGTGATGGCATGGCAGGGTTTGGAGGCAGCCGTAAGGCCACTGCCAGGTTGGATGGCTCGCTGTGGCCTGGTGTGCCTGCTGTCTTGGCCCAGGGAGTGCTCAGAGGCTCTGTCTGGCTTATGTGTGGGGCCCTGGCCGGCACCCCCTTTGTCCCCCGCAGGCCGGCCCCTTGCTGGGAGACTGCTCTGTTGGGCAGAGGCCCTGGATGCTCCCTGGGTGGAGGCCCCTCAGGCCAGCACCCTGGCAGGCAGCCAGCAATTTTGCTGAATGAAGGAAGAATGAGTGGTAAACACAGAATGTGGGATGAGGAGAGGCAGCTGGAGGGGTTGTGAAGCAGGGGTGAGTGAGGAGAGCGCCCGGGAAGGGGCCCAGTGGCCCACGTGGCCGGTGAGCCTCCCCCAGGCTGGCTTTTCCAATGGCCCCCTTCTCTCCAGCTGCCTGCTTGCCAGAGCTCCGTGCTCTGAAGGGGAAATCTGTCCCTGTCCAGCCCTTCCAGAGCACTGGGCCCTTGTCCCCTAACTTGGGGACCTGGGCAACGTGTGACTCCAGTGGGCAATAAGACAGACAGACTCCAAGACGGACGGAAGACAGGCATTCACCTTCCTGAGGCAACGTGGTTTGGGTCTTGATCCAGGGGGAGGCTTCTGGGAGAGGCTGTTCTGTCTGAGGACATTGTGTGGCTGTGCAGGACACTTGAAGGTCAACTAGTCAGAAAGTGACTGTCCCGTGTTCACGCAGCAATCACCATAGTTGCCACGCCATCAAATCCCCGTTTTCTTACAGAGCCTCCTGTATAAGCCAAGAGCTGCATTTCCACTTTAATAGGGTCCTTGGGAACCTGCTGAAATGCGTGCCGGCGTGTCCCAGAGCATGTGCTCAGGACCAGGGTGTCCACCCTGTTACCAGGGGAATGGCAGCCATGGACGCAGACTTGTGCCCCTCGGATCAGCAAATGCTCAGAAGTCTGCCGACGCCTGGTGATGAAGGCGATGTGTGTTGCTGGGGCCTTTTGTCCTCTGCAGGTTGGAGAGACTCTGGTACAGTCACCTGGGGGACAGTGTAGTGTGGTCTCGGGAGGCAGATCTTCTGTTCCCCATAACCAGGCATCTCTTTCCAGAGGGCCAGTCAGGAAACATCTCACCAGGAGACGTGTGAGAATGCATGTGGTCGCATTGTTCACAGGAGCAAACATCTTGAAGCAGCCAGAACGACCCCCAAGGGAAGAATGGGTCGTGAGGTGCGGTGTAGCCAGGCCACGGATGCACAGCACGGCAGTGAGCGCTGCAGCCCCGGGAAATAATGCCATGGAATGGAGAACGCTAGCGACGTGAGCGGAGTGGTAAGTCCCAATGGTTACATAAAGCTGATACCCATATATGAACTATTTCATACTGCTGTTTTATATATGTGTGGTAGACAAAGACAGCTTTTCAGACAATAAACCTCTATGCCATCTACCTACCTACCTATCTCGTATCTACCTATCTGACATCGTCTGTCGTTTATATCTCTGTAGCATGTATCGCCATCTAGATCTATCCGTCCATCCGTTGACCACCTATCATTCTGTCCATCTGTCCATCGTCTACCTGGAGAAATGAGAGCAGCCAGTTCAGAGCTCCAGCATCCGATGTTGCCCCCCTGGGATGGGGAGATGGGGGCATGTAGGGGACTGAGGAGGGTCCCGCCAGGAGCAGTAAGTTATTGTCAGGGTGCTCGTCTTTATGTTGGGGGCTGAGTTCACGGAGAGCTGTTATACAATCAAGAGGAAAGAAAGAAACGAGGGTCCTGTAGGGACCCACGATGAGCGGTGTCACCGACCAAAAACTGAGTACGGTCCCATTTTATGCCCCTGAGGGTGGTTATGTGTCAGAAGTACCCTCACGTGAAACAAAACGGCAGAGCCCCCAAGCTGGTGTCTGGGCTGTGCCCCTCATGCTCTGAACACACAAGTCTGGGAACAGCAGCCAGAAGGTCCCTCCCATGGGGGACCTCGCAGAAGGTCCATGTCACTCAGGGGAGATGGCATCTGGGGAGCAGGCTACTGCACCCCCGAGTGCCCGCTCCAGGGGCTGGAGGCACAGCCCCATCTCAGCCAATGGCGAGGCTGACCTTCCTCAAGGGGCGTGACCTCAGTGGGCGCGTGCAGCTCTGAAAGGGGAGATTTTGACTCTAGGAGAAAGGAAGTCTCCCGGGGAGGAGGAGAAGCAGGACTTGAGGGGCCCGGAGCGGCGGAGATGCAGGCCCCAAGGGCCATGGAGAATCCCGGCGGGAAGCACTCGTGTGCTGGCTCCGGAGCTGGACGCTGTCAGGGGACCGCTGGTGTCTCCCGTGCAGACAGAGCAGCCGCCTCTCCGTGCACAGGCTTGGGGGCCACGCACTGCTCTTTCCCAGTGCTCTTTCTGGGACACGGGCTAAGTGTCCTGCTGTCCCATCCTATGTCTCTGCCGTCCTGTGGGGTCCCTTTAAGAAAGCAAACTGGTTTACTCATTAGTAGCAATGATTCTTTTTTTAAATGTAAAGCTCCTCTGTCCGTGACGACCCCCAGCCTGGGGTCGCCCCTCATTCCTTCTCACTCCTCACATCCGGCTGCTACCTGGGTTTGAGGTCCCTCCTCCTAAATGTCTCCCCCAAGTCCCGGCCCTTTATTCCCACTGCTACTATCCTAGCCCAGGACTCCATCAACTGGTTTTTTTTTTTAAGATAAACAATTTATTTAAACTAAAAAAAGCCCCTGAAACAGTTCACCCATTTCTCTCACCCCCACCTCTGGCAACGCCTAATCTGTTCTCTATCTATGAGCTTGGCTTTTTTTTTTTTAATTAAGGTATCATTGATATACACTCTTATGAAGGTTTCACACGAACAACATTGTGGGTACTACATTCACCCATATTATCAAGTCCCCCCCACACCCCATTGCAGTCACTGTCTGAAAGAAGAGAGGGGATGTGAACTCCACAGTCCAAGCAGGTTTATTGCGGAACCTGAGACCCCCCCCCATCCCCCCGTCCTGGCTGGCAGGACAAAGGAAAAGGGTCTCTAACGGGTCAAGAGGCTTTTTACAGCCAGGCTTTGGCGGCTCCTTGAGGGGAGGGCTCGGGGGAGAGGGGCCCGTGGCCTGCTGGCGTGTCCTCTGGGGGACGCTTGCAGCCTGGGGAAGATGACACCGAGGTCTCTCTGAGACGGCGGGTGGGCTTCTTCGCAAGGTGATGCCCAGGTCCGGATTCCCTCCGTCCCGCTCTAAAGGGTTTAGGGAGGCGGGTCGCCCTGCTTTTCTTGGCTCCTTCCTGCTGAGAGGGGCGGTGAAGGGGGTCCTCTGATATTTTGAGGCAGAAAAGCCGTTTGGAGGTGTTCTCGGGTAGTTGCCCAGGAGATGGCTGCCATTCGATCCTGTAAAAATCTTTGGAACAGGTTACTTACGTGGGGAGGAGAGGAAGGAGGGGGGTGATAGAGGCGAGTGGGGCCGGGAGGGGTAGGAGGGGAGGGTTGTAGAAGCTGCGAGTGTAAGGCTGGGACTCGGGCGGGAGGGAAGGGTTCGAGCCCCGTGGCTGAGGAGGTCGGAGAGGTTGTGCGAGGAGTGCGCCTGGAGGGGCTGGGGGAGGGCAGTTTTGGGGCTTCGGGGATAAGGAGGGCAGCCGACGCCAGGACCTGTAAGAGAGGCCAGACTTTTATCACAAGGTCGAGTTGTTTGGACAAATAGGCAACAGGCTGGAGGGAGTCCCCGGCTGATTGCGCAAGAGGCCCTAATGCTTGTCCCTTTTTGCTGGTTAAGCAAAGAATGGTTTGTTAGGGTTGGGTCATGGTGCTTGTCCCGTGTCTCTGGCCCACCTCATTCACCCCTCAAGGAATGTGGACCCTTGAAATCTTTCAAGGAGGAGTGGGTGTCAGTCACTCTTCTGTAACTGCTCCTGCTGGGTAGGGGCGATGCCCCTGCCTGTGGGTCCAGCCGTCCCTTGCTGTCTGTCAGGGACGGGAGGGGACAGGAGCCATAGAAGCAGAGGCAGACCCAGACAAGGGGACATAAAAGGAGGAGGCAGCTAAGTGGCGGAGCAGCGTCAGGGTGGACTGACCTCCTCTTTTGCATCTTCTTCAGTTTACTTAATTTTATGTAACTAATTTTTGCTCTGCTTGAAACTAGTTCTTTACTAGTTCATAAGTAAAACAGTAACTATAAATGACAAAAGACTTAGAAATGACAATGGCTAAAGATTTGATGAGAGCTTTAAGACAATTGATGAAAGGATGTTTGGGTATTTCTGTAACACCAACTTAGCTTTTAGCTCTTTTAATATTAAGATTTCATTTTCTTAAGTACTTAGACAACTCACTGAGACCTTAAGCATGAGAAATCATTTTGATACGACAATTAGAAAAACCCTTCACAATTTTTCAATATTAAGAGCAGACTAATAGTTCAAGAAAACTTCGTCCTTTTAACAAACAGAAAACAAAATTCTAATTTTGCTGCGTACTTCACATCAGGACTTGTTTGCTTTAATCTCACATACCATTTCAAATTCTTCCACAAACTTTCTACAACTTTCCTTTTACATTCAGTTTTCTCCCTCTTTAAATAAACAGCTGTACTTTAAAAGTTACCTTCCTTTACCCTCAATAAAATGAATTTCCATTCCTTACACCTTCTCTTACCACAACACACATCTTTTATGTCATGCAGAGATGTTTTCTTTATTATTTTAAGTAGTTTTAATTAGAACTTAAAACCATGAGGAACTTTAATGTTTAGTGAACACTGAGAAGTAAGCTAATTTAAACTGTTACACTAGCATTCTTTAGATTGCCAATCAGTAATTAATGTTTCATTATTTTATCTTACTTGGGACTGATTTAATTAACTTAGCAAAACTGTAAACTTTCAGGTTACCACAAAGATTCTTCAGCTGTTTTTAGGTATACATAACACAACTATTATCAAGAAGTTTATTTACTACACTTATTTAGTTCACTCGTTTCTAACAACCATGCTAGTTACTCACAAAACCTTCATCAAACATTAGATGAAGTCAAGTCTCTCTTTAAGCATTTTTTAAAAAGATTTAACAGATAACATCAACTTAAATGACTAGGTTAACCTAGGCAGCTGATAACCATAAGGATATGTCTGTTTTAGTTAAATGTAAGTTAGCATTAATGCTAAGTAATTTTTATCAGAATTTCTGGAAGTTTTGGAATGCCCAATTTTATAAGCATTCGTCTTTAAGTCAATTTTTAGCAGTAGCACCCGGAGGTAGTAAAGTATCTTATCAGTCCTCTGGGTAATTCTGCAAAATTAGCATAAGAATTTTACTGCCCTGGTCCCCTCCCAGGATAGCAGCTTCCCTCTGGGAGCAGATCAGTCAAGGCCGCCTGCCCTGCCCCCGTGCGGAGGAGGAATCTCTTCCCAGAAGGCGGGTGGGGCAGTGGGGCATTACTAGAAAGGAATGAGGGAAAGTAATATTGACCAAGGAACAATATAAAGGAGGGGTTTGGGTTGGTGTTTCTATTAAGCCTTTCATTCATCAACTAAGACAGAGGAAGGGAGCAAAGGCCCTGAATATTCAGTAAGCACAGAGAGGCTGGCCCCCTGTGGACCAGGAAGGAAAACAGACTTCCTGCCACCAGCATTGTTACCCAGGGATCCGCTGATGTCATTGTGGATGGGCCTTGGGATCCAGGCCGCGTCAGTCGGTCGCTGAAGACAAGGCCACGAGTGCCAGGTCCTCTCTAGATGTGTCCGGTCTCCTGGAGGGGAGGGAACTCAAGGGAGGGGCTGCCTTCCCTAGAGGGTGATTCACTCTCCAGGGACCCCACTGTGCGGACACGGCTCTGTAGGAGGCCTGGGGTCAGGGCAAACTTTTGCCCAGTGGCCCGGATGCCACAGTGGAAACAGTTGCCAGGCGGGTGTGGGGTGGAGCCTTCTGCAGGCTTGAGGGCGGGAGGTCAAACTAGGGGGATCTGATACTTGGTTTTAGCCTGTTTTTCTGAGTTTTTGTTTCTTATCCCAGTTGTTGAAAACTTTAAAGGCAAGGTCTACCAGCTCTTTCTGGGGTGTTTGGGTTCCATTTAAAAATTTTTTGGAGCTTTTTATGAATATCTGGGTAAGACTGGAACATGAAGTGGAGGTGTAGAATAAGGCCTTCAGGGAGTTAGGGCTGGTGTTTGTGTACCTCTGAAAGGCCATTTGTAAAGAGCGCTGGGTTTCCATCTGCCCCTGGGTAATTTCCCCGAGGCGCTCATAGTGAATTTATCAGGACTTTTTGAAAAGGACCAATCTTTTGTTCAATACGGTCCAGATCATTAATTGAAAAGGAGACATGAACATAATCGGGCCTTTCCGTGCCTGCTACCTCGCAGAGGGGTGGGAGAGGGCGAGAAGCGGTCCGGGGAGGTGCTGGGTGGGAAGCGAGAGTGCGGAGCATGTTTGAGGCCAGGGCGGGGCCCCGGGTGGGGGGTTTGGAGACGGGGCGGGGCTGGGAGAGGCACCGGTGCTGGCGGACATCAGAGGAGGGGGGTGTCCAGGGGAAGCTGACAGTGGGGAGGGATTTGGGTTTTGCTGGGGCTGTTGGGGAGGAGGAGGAGGACGGTAAGGTGGAGGGTGACAGAGGAGGGAGGAGGGGGAGAAAGGCGCGGTGGCGTCAGGGCGGGGGTAGGGGATTTTTGTTCGACGAGAACTTTAGAGGGTTTTTGTTCAGCTCTCACCTGAGCTCTTAGAGTCAGCAAAAGGCACAGAGTCAGCCAACGGCATAAGGGAGTGTTCTGGCCCAGCAGGCCTCCTGGAGGCCTGGGGACAGTAGGAAGTTAAGGTCCCTGGGAGACTGCTAACTAGTTAGGAAAGATCTCTGGTTACCTGGGCTGAGGCAGGCAGCTGTGAGGAAAAAAGAAGAGAAGAAATAAAAGGGTAGTTGCTTAGGAAGGGGGAGGCTTGGATTTAGGGAACAGACCTCTGCCCATTTGCCAGTCCTCTGGAGGAAGTTACTGAGATCTTGGGGAATCTGGAAATAGAAATTGCCCTCAGCTGGCCAGTGTGACCCATTATTAAGTTTCTATTGAGGCCACCTGGAAGTAGAGTGAAAGACCAGTTTTTTTGGTTTAATGTCTCCTTTTAATCCCAATTGGGAAAGATTACGTAGGAGAGAGCTGAGGGGGTGTCTCCTGATGTCTCTGAGGGGGAACTGCCTGTTGTGGGAGGGTGAGAAAGGGCGGCCGGGGTTTGGGAAGCAAGCCGCTGGGACGTCTCCCCGTGATCGGTTTCCCCACCCGGAGGCTCCTGGAGCCCGACTGTCCTGCACCCCGACAGGAAGCATCCCCCAGTCAGAGCGCAGGAGGTCCCCCGGTGGGGTTTTCAACTGGAGAACAGAGAGAAGGGGAAAGGATCAGGGAACGGGGACCTGGACCAACTTTCTCTAAGGCGCCAAGAGAAAGCCTATGAGAGGCCCAAATCTTTCCTCCTGGGAATTGTGACCGGTGGTGGGTGTGTAGATTGGGGTCTGGCAAGACGGTCCCTGGACTGGAGTTCACAAGGGGCTGTTGGGTGAGGGAGGGAAGGGAAATGGGTGGGACACAGGAGGCTCTCGGTGGTGCCAGGGTTCTTGTTCACGAAGCGGAAGAATGAGCTTAGCAAACAGGCAAGGTAGGAGAGCAAGGTACAGGCTTTTATTTAGAAATAAAGTGATAGGCCAGAGCTCCCAGCTCATGCCAGGAGGGGACAAGAGAGTCCAGTGTGGTGCGTTGTCTAGGGGTTTTATAGGCAGATTAGGATTTTTCGAGAACATGAAAAAAGGGTTTAGGGGTGTAGACCTGCCACGTGTGTCTGAACACCCAGAATTAACACAAGGAATTCCACCCACCCCCCGGATTTCTCTCTGGAACACCTGCATCCTGGTCTAGGGGCATATCAAAAGGCAGCCTGCCCAGGCCCCAAGGTGGGCTGAGGTATTGTTTGTTTGCTAAAGAGTAAGTTAAGAATCCTGCTTCCCGAACTTCCTGGGTGTTAAAATGCAGTCTTATCTTTAAGGTGGAATCTTCCCTGCCTTTCACTATGTTGTTTACAGCTGGGTCTGCATGCTAAATTAGTTGCCCAGTTTGTCCTGGGCCTTTTAGCATGCTAAAGTGAATCTTACAAGTGGTTAGCATAATAACAACATGGGGTACTCTTCTTTATCTGGGGAACACCCACTGATCTTACTGAAGAATGACCTTAGAGCTTAATGTTTAACACAGAGTTTTGGAAGGGGGTTTCCTTGCATGTAGTTACATTGCTTTGACTGCAAATATCCTGCCTTGCTTTTTCCGGAGGCCCTCCCCCTACTCTGACTACACCCACAGTCCCTGTCTCATTCCCCCCTCTACAGATGGAAACCCTAGCTGCTGCTAGGGAAAGGGGGTGACGACTGCTCTGGCTGCTTCATGCTGAGAAGGGTGCGCAGTAAGGGGTGCAGCTAGGTCTCCATCAGTGGTCAGTCGGTCGGGCCTCGGAAGATGGGCACTTCCATCCTGGGTTCTATTTCCATCACTATTTGCAGTTTCGTGGCCTCTAGGCGAGATAGAATAAATTATGTTATTAGGTTAAGTAGTAACATCTGGAGTTGGATTTTCCATTCTGGAAGAACAGACTTGAGGAGATTGATGAATACATGGCTGAATATGAGGATTAGAAAGAGTAAAACTCTAATTGAGAATCATAGCCAGATATCTTGGGGAAACTAGAATTCTGGATCTAGTCTATGTACCAATGACTAGTATTAGGACTCAGTAGAGATAAGGCTGCATTATTGAAACAATACTTTTCTCTAAAATCACCCTCATTTTTATTAGAAGTAACCAGATTAAGAAAATAATTAACACTTGGCTTGATTATTTGCATAAGTGCAGCAAGAAGAGCAATTGGTTACATAGGCTCTTTTAAATGCACTTTGCTGGAACTTTTATAAGGAACTTCAGATTGGACTTTTAAAGGCCACACAAGGCCAGAAAGCCAAGCCAGACTTGCCATCAGGTTTTGCCTGCAGTACCTGCAGATTTGGGTGAATTCCTCTCTTCTTGAGGTCCCCAAGACATTCTGAGGTTCCTGCACCTGCCAGGAAGTGACCTTCCTTACTCCCCTGGTAAGGCTGCTGGGAATCCTGTAAGCAAGGTACCAGGCCAGTTCCTCCAAGGGGCTCTGTTGGCTTTATAAAGTCAACCAGTTCCTTAAAGCTGTCTGTTAATATGAGTTTGCACACGTGTCTCTCAGGAATAATATTCTAGTCAAAGCCTTGGTAATATAACCAGTGTTTTTAATTGGTCTTCTTACAAGGAAAGCAGATTCTTATTGAACTTATGCAAATAAACATACTGCCATGAAATATAAAAATAGTCACTGGGAGTTTTTAATTTCTGGAGGGATCAGGTAGAAAGATAAATGTTTCAATTCTGCTTACAAAGATATTGTCATTTACTAAACTGTTGTCAGCTGAAGAGAAAAAGCTTAAAACATTTTATCAGCAACATTTGAAACAAAAAGCCACAAAATAATCTTTCTTAGTTTACTTAATCTTATGTAAATACTTGTTCTGCTGAAATCTAGTTCTTTACTAGTTTAGGAGTAATGAAACAGTGACTATAAATGACAAAAGACTTGTAAATGACAGTGGCTAAAGATCTGATGAGAGCTTACTATAAGACAGTTGACATAAGGAAATTTGGATATTTTTGCAACAGAAAACATTTAGTAACAAAGTTTAGCATCATTCCCTTTGACAGTGCTTTCCAGGTGGCTGGAAATGCAAGTACAATTCTAATACTAGTTATTTAAAGCTGGCTGTATTGCAGAAAATAAATTTCTTCTATTTCAGGGAGTCTAGTTTAAAAACCTCCTAATTTTTGAGGATAATGATGACCCAATAAGTAGAATAGATTCCCACTAAAAAAGCTTAGAAAACTAGTTCCACATTGTAGCAGTCTACAGGACTTTTGACTATTTTCCTTCCTTGCATTAAAATAAATCTAGCTGATTTCTCTCAGGGACCAAGCCTCTCTAATCAGAGACTTTCTATTGAAGCCAGGCTTGTGTGCAGAAGATAAGGCACTTCTTCTTCAGGGTCTGGGGGCCAAATTGCTCCCAGTTTTTCAGAATGCAAGCCAGAGGCGTGTCTGGCTTTAAACTTGAAGAGGCTGCTCCCTTCTGGAAGAGAGAGAGAGAAAGATGGGTGTCCAGCACCTGATCAGCCTCTCTCTCTGTGAGGGCGTCCCCTCGCCTTGGAGCCTAGGTGACAGTGGTCAGTCACCCCCTCTTCCAGGCCTACTGGACTTAACCACTCTTTACCAGCGCAGCCTGCACCTTGCCTTGATTTCCCTCTTGCCTTCCCACTTGGCAAGAGTTGCTTCAGAGCCCTGGGTCTAGTGGGAACCTCACCAGTATGCTCTTACTTTACGCCTTTTGGGAGTTTTAATCTGGATCTTAGTTTTCTCTGCACAAGCTTTAGTCATTCCTTGAGAGCCCCCTGCCTGTCTGATAAGGGCAGGGACTGTGTGACTTCTTACTGCCTGAGCCTTGGTCAGTCACAAGCCTGTTTTGCTTCCCTGGGGCCACAGAAAAGGAAATGCCAGCCCCAGGATGACTGCCTCTAAGGAAGGGAGATCAATAGAATAGAGCCATGGCTAGAATTTAAATAGGGCCATTTACATATACAGTTACGGAGCAGTGTCTATACTCAAGCACTAGTTTCTGCCACTGCCTGGAAATCATTTAGCCAATCACCCACTATAACAAATCTGATCTGTGAGACAAGAGGTCGGGGGTGGGGGTGATCTGCGACTCTCGCATAGGCAGCAACATAGCTGGAGGTTCACTCAGCGCCGTCAGATCAATCGGCTGGAGCCGAGATCCAAGGACCACTGTCTACTAGTCCGGTCTGCCCTCGGAGTCCGCAGATTAGGAGAGGAAAGTAGGAAATCGGCTCGGCCTCTCCCCGACATTCCGTCCGTCCGGAGGCGGGGGATCAAGGAGCGGCAGACACCGGGAAACATTTCACCCGAGACTTGAAGGCTGGTAGCTGACACTAATTGTCATTTAAGTGGCTAACGGGTGCCCAGGCACATTTTCATGAGATAAAAAACAGGAATAAGAGCGAAGCGTAGATCTCCTACCTTGCGGTGGTGAGCATCGGGTTCCGTGACACTGATGAAGTCAGGAGAGAGTTAGGAGTGCCCCCTGCCTCACGCAGAGGCCAGGGCGGCCTGGAGAAGCAGGCTGGAGGTCAGAGAGGGACAGAAAGAGAGACACTCCTCACGGATACCCAGTCGGGCTGTCGGGGTCTGATTCCAGACACGCGGACCTTTGAGAAGCCACTGAAGTGTAGCCTCAGCCTAGACTCTCGCAGTTGCCCACGGCTTCCCTCAGTCCCTCGCATCCAAGGAGATGCCTCTGAAAGGGAATCCTGGCCTCCACTCAGGTGACATTCCCGGCTCCCAGGGGAGACGGGAGATCCACTGAGGGAGACGCAGGGGAACCTGTCGCTTGAAACTTGAGATCGGCAGCCAGGCTAGTCCCATTTAAGTGGCTGACAAGCGCCCGATTTGTGTGCCATAGACGGCTTCCTTCTATAAGGACAGCGAAAGAAAACGCAGGCTTGGATGCCCGATACTCACCTCTGAGGTTATCTCAGACGAGCCCCTGAAAATGATGCCGGGGTTCTTGTTCACGAAGCCAAAGAATGAGCTTAGCAAACAGGCAAGGTAGGAGAGCAAGGTACAGGCTTTTATTTAGAAATAAAGTGATAGGACAGAGCTCCCGGCTCACGCCAGGAGGGGACAAGAGAGTCCGGTGTGCTGCGTTGTCTAGGGGTTTTATAGGCAGATTAGGATTTTTCGAGAACATGAAAAAAAGGTTTAGGGGTGTAGACCTGCCACGTGTGTCTGAGCACCCCGAATTAACTTAACACAAGGAATTCCGACCACTGGATTTCTCTCCGGAACACCTGCGTCCTGGGCTAGGGACATATCAAAAGGCAGCCTGCTCAGCCCCCAAGGTGGGCTGAGTTATTGTTTGTTTGCTAAAGAGTAAGTTAAGAATCCTGCTTCCCGAACTTCCTGGGTGTTAAAATGCAGTCTTATCTTTAAGGTGGAATCTTCCCTGCCTTTCACTATGTTGTTTACAGCTGGGTCTGCATGCTAAATTAGTTGCCCAGTTTGTCCTGGGCCTTTTAGCATGCTAAAGTGAATCTTACAAGTGGTTAGCATAATAACAACATGGGGTACTCTTCTTTATCTGGGGAACACCCACTGATCTTACTGAAGAATGACCCTAGAGCTTAATGTTTAACACAGAGTTTTGGTAGGGGGTTTCCTTGCATGTAGTTACATTGCTCTGACTGCAAATATTCTGCCTTGCTTTTTCCGGAGGCCCTTCCCCTACTCTGACTGCACCCACGGTCCCTGTCTCATCGGGATCCAGGGTCCAGCCCGTGGCGAGCTGCCTCCCGGCTCCCGCTCCCGGGTTCTGGCACTGTTGGGGGAGCGTTGTGTTTCCTCGGTCCTTGTCCCGCTGCGACAAAGAACTGAAGGGCAGAGACACAGTAGTGAAGCAAAGTAAAAGTTTTATTTAAAGTTACTTAAAGAGAGAAAAAGTACGGCCACCTCAGCAAGGAGAGGCGCCCTGAAAGGTTGGAGAGAGAAAGCTTAAGATTAAAAGGTTACACACTTAGAAAGTGCGGGCGACCTCAGAGAGAGGAGTGCCCCAAAAGGTTGGGGGTTCCCCCTTTTAAGGATTCTTCAGGAATGTGACTAAGGGCTGTGGGTGCAGACTTGTTAAGTGGTCTTTGAATACTTAGAATTAACTTTACACAAGGAACTTCCTGCTCTGATTTCTCCCTGGGACACTGGAGTCCTGTCTGGGAGCAGAGCAGAGAGCCTACCTGCCCAGCCCCCAAGGTGGGCTGAGTTACTGTGTTTACTAAAGAGGAAGTTAAGAATCTTACATTTTTAACTTCCTGGGTATTAAAATACAATCTTTAAGATGGGCTCCTTCCTGCCTTTTACTATGTTGTTTACGGCTGGGCCTGCATGCTAAATTAGTTGCCTAGGTTACAGACTACTTAATTAGGGCCTGAAGGAGGAAAAAAACAGCATATAGGTAAAAATAAAAAAGTAAGCTGAGCCTGCATGATTAACACAATAAAGACATGGGCTCTGCTGAGGTACCCTCCTTTATCTGGGGCATATTCAGACATTCCAGGCCAAGTTGCTCCTGGCTTTTTGAGCTTTAATTGATTAATTTTGGGTCTTTTTAGTGGACTTTCCTGGCCTTTTTCTCTTTCCACCCTGCTCCTATCTATTTTCCTGCCTAACAGCACCATATGAAAGAAGAGAGCGGATGCAAACTCAACAGTCCAAGCAGGTTTATTGCGGAACCTGAGAGGCCCCCGTCCTGGCCAGCAGAACAAAGGAAAAGGGTCTCTAACAGGTCAAGAGGCTTTTTACTGCCAGGCTTTGGCGGCTCCTTGAGGGGAGGGCTCGGGGGAGAGGGGCCCATGGCCTGCTGGCGTGTCCTCTGGGGGGCGCTTGTAGCCTGGGGAAGATGACACCTAGGTCTCTCTGAGACAGCGGGTGGGCTTTTTCTAAAGGCGGTATACTCCTGTCCGGATTCTATCAGTGTCCATCAGCATAGTAAGATGCCACAGTCACTACTTGTCTTCTCTGTGCTGTACTGCCTGCCCCGTGACCTCCTCTAAATTATGTGTGATAATCGTAATGCCCCTTATTCCCCTTATCCCTCCCTCTCTTGCCACCGGCCCTCCTCACCCCCTCCCTTTTGGTAACCGCTAGTCCCTTCTTGGAGTCTGTGAGTCTGCTGCTGTTTTGTTCCTTCAGTTTTGCTTTGTTGTTATACTCCACAAATGAGTGAAATTATTTGTTACTTGTCTTTCTCCACCTGGCTTATTTCACTGAGCATAATACCCTCTAGCTCCATCCATGTTGTTGCAAATGGTAGGATTTGTTTCCTTCTTATGGCTGAATAATATTCCATTGTGTATATGTACCACATCTTTATCTATTTATCTATTAATGGACACTTATGTTGCTTCCACATCTTGGCTATTGTAAATAGTGCTGCGATAAACATGGGGGGGCATATGTCTTTTTGAATCAGGGATCTTGTTTTCTTCAGATAAATTCCTAGGAGTGGAATTACTGGGTCAAATGGTATTTCTAGTTTTAAGTTTTTGAAGAACCTCCATCCTCTATGAACTTGGCTTTTAAAACATTTCATTTAGTTTTAGATTCACCTACAGGATTTGTCTCTTATTTCACTTAGTACAATGCCTTTGAGGTCCATCTGTGCTGTTGTTGCAAATGGTAGGATTTCCTTCTTTCTTACGGCAGAGTAATATTCCGTTGTGTATTACTAATACCACATCTTCTTTCTCCACTCATCTATCACAGACACTCAGGTTGTTTCCATGTCTCTGTTGTAAATAATGTTGCTCTGAGCATGCAGTGCGGAGACCTCGGTAAGATCCTGCCCTCATTTCCTTTGGATCTATCCCACACGTGGACTTCCTGGATCACATGGTAATCCTGATTCTGATGTCTTGAGGGCCCTCCATACTGTTTTCCACAGTGGCTGCCCCAGTGTACGTCCCCCCCAGCAGGGTGGGAGGGCTCCCTTTCTCCATGTCCTCTCCCACACTTGTCAATTCTTGTCTTTTTGATGACAGCCCTTCTAATATGAGAGCAACTCCATTTTAAAAAGGCCATCTTAAGAAAAAAAGCCTCAACCCTGACCTAGTTCTCCTAGATAGTTCCCCTAGCAACAACTGGACACCTGACTATTAAAAGCAAAGGTATGACCCCCACCCCAGATAGTTAACATACCTACATACCTTTCATGTTACATCAGCCTGTGGTCAGGCCAGCCAGACTCAACCAATGAAAAATGTACAAATCATGCTTGCTTTTGAATCCCCAACCAGCGCATGCCATGTGCAAGGTCCTTTCTTCCTGCACCTTGTAATGCATAGAAGCTTTGTCTGCCCTGGGCTCGGGGCTCACATTCCTGACCTGCTGCATCAATGAAGGTTGTGGGTCCAAGCTCGAGCCTGAAATAAATGACCCTTTTGTGTTTGCATGGGAATCGGCTCCTTGGTGGTCTCTCGGGGACTCGCGACTTGGGCACAACACTAACAGGTGTGAGGTTGTATCACCCTGTGGTCTGATCACCATGTCCATGATGACTAGTATGGTGAGCGCCTTATCATGTACATGTTGGCTATTTGAATATCTTTGGGAACTCAGAACATTTTACCCCATTTTTAAATTGGATTTTTTTCTTTTTTTCTTTTGAGTTGTATGAGTTCTTTATATATTTTGGAGATGAGTCCCTTATCAGGTGTGTGGTTTGGACATATTTATGTAGGATTGGAAACGTGGCCATGGGTTTGCAGGAACCTAACTCTGCCCTTCCCTGGGAGTGATGTTTGGGGTAGCGATTTGGTGTTCACCAAGATGTCCAAAGAACAACAAGAATCAAGTGTATTGACAGCGATGGGCAGTCCTTCCAAACATCTGCTTTTAGTGGTTGGGTCTTGAGACCTTGGCAGAAGTCTTGGGGTTAGTTTTTGGAGCCTCCACTGCCTGCTGCTTGGTGGGGCATGGGGCATCTAAATGCTGTTTCGTCCTTGGCTCCGAGGGGCACATCTTTAGAGTTCCCGGTTTCTGTAGCAACTGTCCAAAGATGGTCTGTTCCACCTGGAAATGGGATATTTAGTAGGGAAGAGTCCCAGCTGTCTTCACTGACTGGCAGTGTGTGCACATTTTCCATTCTGGCCTGGAATCCAGGGGACATGGCTGACTCCTCGAGGACCCGGCAGAGAGCAGAGGACTGGGTCCCCACGAACGAGGAGCAGGTGGTGCCAGGGCTCAGGCCAGGCCTGTCCTCCAGCTCCATCACACCTTGTCCTCAGCCTCAATGATTATTCAGGATTTTATGTGTCATTGGGAGCATTGAATTGTGTGATTTTCAAAGGCTAAAGGTGCTTCTCTTCCTGTCTGATCAGTTTTCAAAGGTACCGTATCTACCTAAGGTTTCAGATCAGCCTCCCGAAATCCTGGGGTCATGGTTGGCATCAGCCTGTTGTGTTTTTTTTTCATTTAAATCTTTCATAAATTTATAAACCCTTTGCTACATCATACAGCTACAGCAGAGAGATTAAAATAATGTTTGCTACCTGACACTAAGAATGACAGCATCATGTCCCCATCCTTTGCAACAGAACAACCTTTGCTTACAGTGTGTGTGCCCGCAGTGGGGGTGCTGACAGGCCACTGTTGCTAGGCAGCCCTCCATCCTGGCATGCAGCACAGATGCATGCAGAGCCAGGCTTCCAGGTGCCTGCGTAGCGCCAGCCCTTGGCAGCTGCAGCCAGTTGAACAGTGGCAGGGTCGTTTCCTTTTATATTTGGGTCTCGGGTCATGAGTGGCCACACCAAGCAGTGTCCTTTGGACTCACCATGCTGTCCAGTAAAGGCCCTGCCCCACCCCTGCCTGCGTCTGACCTAGAGGCTCTAGATGCCATAGTGATCAGAAAGCCTAGTAGCTCCTCCTGGGTGAGGAGGGAGGCACACCTCCTGGTGTTGATGGGTCATTTTCCAGTTAGCACGTTGATTAATGGCTTCTGCTGGCCTCCCAAGCTAACGTCCAGCCGAGGTCGGGCTCCTGGAAGAGGTTGCCCTCTGGCATCCCTATTTGGGACACCAAGTCGTTTTCCAGGAGCATTATTTCTGCCAGACTGACTCAGGAGCCCCCAACCAAATCCAAAATCCCCATGGGGCCAGTCCTGTCAGGCCACGCAGTTTCTGCCATTGAATATGGGTACAGTCATTCAGTTTGGGATGATGGCAGACTTCCAAGAGTGTGTGTGTCCGCAAGGGTAAACCCAAGTGGCTTGTGCTCCCCAGACTTCAGGGCCGCCTGGCTGGGTCAGAGGCTCCTGGAGCTCCGGGCGCACCTGCAGGAGGGGGTGTTGACACTGTCAGGCCACCAAGCCACCCTCTGAGCGCCATCCACACACATGCCTCGTATACTCGGAGGGGCAGACCGAGCTCTGACATTTCCAGGGGGCAGCAGTGGCCCCAGCAGAGCCATGCCATGGGGAGCCAGGGCTGTGCCACGCCGCACGCCCCCGTGCAGGCTTCTGGGCCTTGTTTCCCATGGGTCATCTGAAAAGGGGCAGTTGCTCCGTGCTTGCTCCAACGACCCAGGGCTGTGAGCCGAGCTCACACATCTGTAGGTCCTCCTGGGAGGTTTGAGCTGGCACCACATCTGGAGAGGTAGCCAAGGCCTTACATCTCTCTCTGAGGCTCTTGTGGAAACTGTGGGCTGCACGTCTCCAGGGACCGTGGCCCCGGGGGTCCCTCCTGTCTGCATACCTCCCGCATCCATTCATTCCTGGAGGAAGAGAATGATTCTTCCTCATGTCCGCTCTGACACCCATCCCGGGAGCAGGCTCCTCACAGCCCCGGGACAGTCAGCCCCACCCGCGTCGTAGCATTGCAGGTCGAGGATTGGGAGCCTTCTGCCTGGGGATGGGATTCACCGTGATCCCATTTTGGTGACACCAGGTCACATGATGGCCCAGGTCCTTCCGCAGCCTGTGCTGCCCACTTGCATGGCGTGACATCAGGTGTGGGACCACCAGCTCAGGGGAAATGAGGTGTCTGACATGTGGTGAGGGTGGAAGGTGTGTGGCTGTCCCCCCATCACAGCCTTCCCAGCACCTCCCTGCTGCCTTCTCCTCACGTCCCATCAGAGGACACGTGGCTGAAATGACCCAGCCAGTTGCTCACAATTTTCACACCTGTTTTGAATAACTCGTTTTGCATTTGCCTGCTGCAACTTTCCATGCAACCACTGCTCCGAGGGTGAGGAGGACATGGCTCACCCACACTCCAGGGCGTCTGGGCCACTTCATGCCCTGGGGGCAGGAAGACGCACACCCACATCGGAAGACACCTGTTCAACAGACGGGGGATAGGGCCTCTGCTCTGCGGGCTGCTTCTATCACAGACAAGTGGGGTTCGGCACAGAGTGGTGGCTCGTGCCCCTTAGCTCTTGGGCCTCTGCTGGGGGCCCCGAACCCGCTCGCCCCCGTGGTTCTACCCAAAGCCGTCTCAGGCACATTCCTCTCTGCCGGCCGTGGGCACAGCTTCTCACCTTGGCACTGGGGCAGCCATGGGCTCACTCTGGGGGCCTGATAGGGCCTCAGTCCCTGCTGAGCTGGCAGTGGGGTATTTTGGTGGCTTTGCGTGGCACACTTAGCTTGTCCTTGAACCTCCTGTGCTGTGGAGACTTCCATTCCCAAGGGCCCTGGGCTTATTCTTTTTGTCCAGCCGCTGGGGGCTCCTCTGCCTCCAGAGCTGTTGGCTGCAGCCCAAGGGCTGTAAATACCCAAACGTGCTCTGAGAGCACAGACCTCACTCCTTTCTGACAGCTAACCTCCCAGATCTCTGTGCCACCCTTAGGGAGGTTCACCTTCACTGCCCCCCACGGATCTCGCCGCCCTCCGTGGTGTGCTGAAGCTATTCACACACAGCAAAACGGCCTTGATAGGCAAACTGCCTTCGCTGGGAGGGAATCGAAGGATCTGGCTGCACCGTGCGAGGCAGGCTCCTCAGGGCCTCCTGCCCTCGGGGCCAGGTCCCTGGGCTGGCTGTGGGGTGCTGGCGGACACATACCCTGTGGGGACGGGGGGGGGGGGGGGGGCGGGCGATAGGACTGCCCTGTCTGTGGTCAGAGGCTTCTTTTCGTGGCCGTGAAGATGCAGCCAGCATTTCTGGTGTTAGTTACTGGATGCCCTCCATGGTGAGTGTGTGGTGTGCAGAGTTCCAATCTCCCAAAATGCCTGTCCTGGCTCCTCAGCTGGGCGCCGTGGTAGAGGGACAGTGGGTGCAGTGTGCACCCCATGCTGGTGGGGCTGAGAGGCATGGGTGTGGGAGAGCCCTGGGGAAAAGGGCCCCAAAGCAGGAGGAGGGCTCAGGGAAGGAATGGAGTGGCCTCTGGGGGCAGCATGGACAAGGGACCTCAGCCCTACCAGGAAGAGGCATGCCACCAGTCCGAAGACCCTGTGGTCCTAGGGAAGCCCAGCCTGGCCAGCAGCTTGATTTCCGTGTGAGCAGTGCAGAGACCAGGCCAAATCGTTCAGGCCTTTCGCTGTGCAGGCTGGGAGGCAGCTGAGGCTGCCACACCGGTGGCCGGCTGCAGGGCAGTTGTCAGCATTCCTCTCTGATCCCCGGGTTTGTGTCTTGAAGGCAATGAAGAAGGAGGCCAACAGACCAGAGCACGGAGAACTGAGTTTTATTAATGTGAAGAAAGGAAGATACGCTTGAAGGAAAATATGCCCCGGCCCGCAGAGCTGGTTATTTGCGGGTCTCGAGGAGGATCCCTGTACTTAAAGGATGGGACGGAGAGAGAGAGAGAGACAGGGTACAAGCAAATTGTCAAGGCTTCGTTTATTTTTAGAAAAGGCAGGGAATATATAGCATTTGAAGGGGCGTGGTAGGGAGTGGCTTCTTCTGGTTGGTTGCCCATTACGATAATGAGGCGACCTACAAAGTCCAATCACACACCGAGCTGTGCACATGCGCAGTCGTCACTGACGCGAGCAACTGACCTGATTGAGAACACCTGGCAGGAGGCTGTGGCGGGAAATTGTCAAGAAGAAGTAAACAACAAGATGGAGTCTTTAAAACAAAATGGAGTCCTATTTAATTCTTGTAAATCTATCTTACGTGCCTAAACTGCAAAGGTTATGTTATTTCCTGAAGCAGAGCGTGGGATAAAAGAAGAAGGGCAGGTTGGGCAAGGATTTATAAGTTCTTTTGGCCTTTTGTAAGGTCCGAGGTGATTGCAGGGTCCGGAGTGGTCGCCAACAAAAATAGGCTCCCGCTAACCAGGAGGGGCTCCAGAGAAGGACGCGGTTGGGGCCGCAGTGCCTGGGGTTCATACGCGGCTAGAAAGGAGGAAGTCCACCGCTTGGCTGGGCCTTGCTGCCAGGGCTGGGGTGAGGCCTGGGCTCTTCCCGGCTCTCTCTGCTGTTTCTGTGTTGACTGTGTGCTTTCATTCCCCTTCTGGTTGACCATTACCAGGGTTTTCGTTGACCATTACTGGGGACCACGTCCTGTCTCCCCATCCCACTCCCTCCTGTCTCTCAGTGACGGTGCTGTGCGGGGCGGTCTCCACCCTCCTGCTTGCAAGGCTGCCCAGTGGGCTCTGGGAGCAGCATGTCCGGCTGCCTTTTAGTGCCACCTGTGATGCTGGGTTTTGCCGGAGGCTCCTGCCTCCCAGGCCCTTGGTGCAGACCCTCTCCTCCGGCCTGGGCAGCTGTGCCCTGTGCTCGAGCCGCTGTGTGGGCCCCATGCCCTGTGAGCCCTCACACTTTCCTGCTTAGGGTCCCTTTCAGATTTTTCCATGGTGACTTTGTGCCAGAAGCCCCAGGATTCCTGGACGGAAAGGGTGATTTCCCCAGAAACCAACAACTCCACGAGTCTCCTGCTTAGTGGCAAGGCTGGTGGCAGTGGGGACAGAAACCACACAGGCCTGTGCACAGGAAGCATCTGGCATCAAGAAGTTATAGCAAGTGGGTGGGTGGGCCCCACAGGCAGAGGGTGGCCCCGCGGAGGGCAGGGGGCCTTAGCCAGCCGCTGCCACTTCCAGGGGGGAGCAGTGGCCAAGGGGCCCCCTCTGACCTGCTGCTCCACAGGGTCCACTGCTGGGAGCACAGTCTGAGCGGGCAGATGGGTGGGGACTGAAAGCCTGCATTCGGGGTGGCACTGTGGGAGCCCAGAGCCCCCTCCTCAGGCTTCCGTTGCTAACTCACTGTCCCCACTGTATTCAAACTGTTCCTGAGCTGGTGCCATGCTGGCTGGCGCCTCAGTGCCCAGAGGAGGGCCCCACAGGTCACCGAGATGGCCTGCCAGCCCCGTGTGTCTCCCTGCTCGCCACGAGGCAGCCAGGCCCTTGCCCTGTGAGGTCCCACTGCTCTGCGAGGACGGTTACTGCTGGGATAACCCCCTCACCCACAAAGCAGGTCGTTGAGCCTTCTGGAAGCTTCGCTCACAGACGTGCAGCTGTGCGGGGGCCGGCAGCCATCTCACTCCAGCCAGCGACCACTTCCAGTCAGCACCTCGAGAGTCCGTGATATGCCCACCCCTCCCGTTGCTAGTAAGGCTTTGTGCTGAATAACAAGCCACCAGACTTCTGCTCTTTGACAGAATACCTCCGGGATTCCATGGGTGCCGGCTTGGCCTTCACCCACTAGAGGAGGTTTTGGAGGGATCGATGTTCTTAATTGAGTTACTTTTCATGTGAGTGTAGCATCTGTTTAATTGGTCACAGGAGAACAAAGACTTTCCGTCGACTGGAAAAATTGGTTTGAGTTCATTCTCATTATCCCAGCTGCTTCTAAGGGCCTAGTCTTCCCGGGACTAGTCAGCGGCTGCGGGGAGCAGAGCTCCTGTCCACTTCACCAGCCCCGAGGGACCCAGGCCCAGCTCCCTCATGGCCCACTGTTGAGGCCACAGGACCCTCCTTGCTCTTCGTCAAGGTTGGGCAGACAGGCGCCGGGCACCCCGCCCCCAGGACTGACCGCTCCCCATTTCTTGCCCCAAAGAGCCTTTGTCATTTCCCGGAAGCAGTCCTACTCAGGCACCAGTCCAAGAAGCACAAGGAGTCGGGGTGTTCGATTCACCTGTGTGACCCCGGGGATGCCCTGAGAAGCAGGGCACCGCCCGGGCAGACCCCCACCTTGTGCACACTTCCCTCCTTCCTCCATACTTGCCACGTGCCATGGCCCAGGCTCACGAGACGCCCCCACCGTGCACGAGGCCAGCATGCGCACCAAACAGTGTCTCCCTTGGGTAACGTTTTCCCCCGTGACACCAGGGATTACCTGGTGATGCCGGGGTTCTTGTTCACAAAGCCAAAGAATGAGCTTAGCAAACAAGGCAAGGCAGGAGAGCAAGGTACAGGCTTTTATTTAGAAATAAAGTGATAGGACAGAGCTCCCGGCTCAAGCCAGGAGGGGACAAGAGAGTCCGGTGTGCTGCGTTGTCTAGGGGTTTTATAGGCAAATGAGGATTTTTCAAGAACATGAAAAAAAAAGGTTTAGGGGTGTGGACTTGTACCACTTGCCCTGCCCTCAAGGAGGGCTGGGTTGTTCTCTGCTTGCTAGGGTTGTTTACAGTAAAGTCACGGGTTATGCTGGGATACCCTTCCCTATTTGTAAAACCACTCAATCATTCTAGGCCAAGGTGCTCCTGGCCTTTTGACCTTTAACTGACCTCACTGAAGATGCCTATATTCTTAGTCTGGTATCTTGTTCTTAGAGGATTAGTGTGACCTTGACTTTGCATAATGCTTAACACAGAGTTTCAAAAGGGACTTCTTTCCCCACTGTTATATTGCTGACTGTAAATATCCCACCCTGCTTTTTCCGGAGGCTCTCACCCTACTCTGACTACACCCATGGTCCCTGTCTCACTGGGACATGGACCTTCTCCAGGGGCCGTGCCCTGCAAATCCAGGCTTACATATCACAGGCCTAAGCAGGCCAACACAAGGACTTGTCTTTATCTGTCTGCTGAGAAATACCAGGAGCTCTTATCAGCAGGTGTACAAGACAAGGTGCCTGGTGGCATCCTTTTCGTATTTTTCTCTTTCTCCAGAGTTGGGGTGGGGAGAAGGATTGCGATCAGCGGCCCACCCTTTCCTTCCCCTGTATGTTTGTGTGTGGTGCCTAGGTTATGCACTGGTGTGAGTGTGTGTGCACTCACATGTTGTATTTCTTGAGTGGGGACATAGTGGAATGGCACTGGCTCGAAGGACCGAATGCACCCCGTTTCCCCGAGTCACCTCTGGACCACCAGGGTTGCACAGGAGGCACACGCCATGGCGGCACTGTTGCAAACTGACGTCCCGCAGGTAAACACTCGGGGGCGCTGTGGAGCTTGATCCCTGGGGCGACGGAGGACATCGTGATGTGGAGGGGCCTGTGCCGGTGGAGTGGTGAGGGGGCCCCTGGTGCCCGTCGCTCTCCCTGTAGGGACACTGGTTGGAATTTTGCCATTTAGGGATTGTTCTGCTCTTTTAAAGGGTGTGAAAAGTGCACCCGGCCCGCTCGCCCACCGCCCCCAAAAACCTCGGCACCTTTGGCTTCTTGTCCCTCCCCTTTTCCTCCTGATTGGAGTCTCAGATCCCCTGTGGTTCTGTACTCTGTGGCTATAAAATGGGGTCAGTGCCCTGGCCCCCCCGTGTCCGGATCCCACGCAGAGCAGAGCCTGCACAGTCCGCCCGCTCTGCCTGACGCCACGGACTCTCCGCACGGACGCCGCCGCGTGGGCTGAGGTGTCCCCTGCAGGCCCCCGTTAGCTGTCTGGGGACACAGCACAGGAAAAGTTTAAGCGCAGACGGATCTCAGGGTCGGTGCAACGCCCAAGCGGACGCAGCGGGACGCCTCACGGTCCGAGCCACGGGCCATACCCTGAACGCTTAGCCAGATCCCACGGGTTCGGCTCCCCTTGACTCCTGAAGATACGGGTAGCATTTCAACCTCCCATCTAGCAACAGGACAGGACTGGGCTCTCCCTTGGGCTGTATCTCCTCCCCCTTTCCTGCCCCCCTCTACCCTGCAAAATGAATGTATCTCACACCCTGAACAGTACAGTCCATAGAGGCCCAGATGCCCTCAGGGGCTGCTTTGTCACCTTGGCCACACCTCCAAGCCCCACCACTGAAGCTGAGTGTTAATGCAGACAGGTAAGTAAAAATTCATTTGCACGAGTAAATTAAAAGCTTCTTGTGATATATTTATGGATTAAAAATATAAATGCAAAATTGGAAATGTAAAACTGTCTCTAATAATAATAAAAAAAAACTACACTTCAAAATTTGGGGGATGCATGAAGTGATTTTTATCCTTAACTACTTACACCAGAAAATGAAAGTGTCCAGCTTTGCAAATGGACAACAGATTAGATCCAAAAAGAGATAATAAAATAAAAGTAGGAATGGATGGAAAGGGGACGCTAGATTGGTCAAGCTGGCCAAAACGGATTGTTCTGAGACCAGCAGAAGAAATCCCCGAGCTCATTGAACAAAGAAATACAGAGGTAAGGTACACAGATAACAGGATTAAAGGGGACACCGCCGCAAGCCATTTGGAAAGTTAGATGAAGGGGAAAATCCGGAGGAAAGCGTAACTTGGCAAATGGACTCACAGGCCGGTAAGCACGAACTGCCCTGTAACTGCACCACAGCTGGAGGGAGGCATCCTGGGGGAGCATTTGGACCCAGTGACTTTGCAGGTGGGCTTGACAGCCCTTCAGAACCCTCAGCCTTCTGCACCTTCCAGGGGATGGGAAGAGAGGAGACCCCACGGCTCATGCAAGAGGCCAGTGCAGGAGGAAGACCTGACACCCTGACAAGAAACACAGCTGGCTTGTTCCCTCCAACATGTACCAACAAGACCACAAGCGAAATTTTAGCAAATAAATCCGAACAGATGTGTAACAAGATAGTGCAAGATGACCTGGGCGGCTTTAACCCAGGAAGGCAAAGCAGGCCTGAAATTAGGAATTCTGTAAGCGAGTAGCACCTGGGAAGCAGATTAAATGAGCAAAGTCACCTGGTCACTCCCGTGAGAAACCCGTGGAGGACAATTTCACATGAGTTAGACAGGAAGAGTACTGCCGCTTGGTGAAGGCTGTCGCAACGGTAAACAGGGCGGCATTAGCAGCTTTCCTGCCCCCCCCCCCCCCCGCACGTGCTCCGGCCCCCCGCGCCGCAGGCCCCCCCCGCCCCCCCCCCCGCGAGGCGGACCTGGGTCTGCTCGCCCGCCGCGCAGCAAGGCCAGGCACTGACATCAGGATGTGGCAGGCGCCAGGCAAGAAGGCGTGGCTAATGCCTGAGGCCCAGAACTCCCGGTTGGCTCACAAGCAGTTTCAGAGGCAACATTACGGGAAGGGCTACCAGGTGGTGATCAGCCCGTGCCCACCTCTGACGAGCTGCGGTGAGGTGACAAGACTGTCACAGGGGTCCTAGTCCTCAGGCTCCACCCAGCAGGGGCCTACGTGCTTGTGGTCAGGAGAGGACCCGTGGGGGGGGGGTGTCTAGGTTCCTAAAAAACATCTCACCCATCCTGAGTGGAGAGGTATCTGTGGCCCTGAGGGGAACTGAGCCCGCATCTGTGTGGTTTGCAGCCTCCCATCTTCTGTAATCTAACCCCGCAGTCTAAGCCCCACGCTCTGGGTCATGACCGGGGGACCCAGGCTGCTTTGTCCCCCAGGACTCTGAGGGGCTTCCCCCAAAGGGGCTCCCCAAGCCATTGCAACTCCGCCTGACTCTCTGATACTTTTCAGTCTTGAGGGGAACAGACACAGTGACTGCTCTGGCTGCTTCCTGCCGAAAGGCGCGAAGTTGGTTTTTAGGATTAGAGGAAAGTTTATATATATATATATTTTCCCTGAAAAATTCCTGAGTCCCTGGTTTAGGTTCTGAAATCTGCAGTTGCACTGTCATGGTCTCGGCTCCGGTCCCAGGTGCCTTACTATCAAAGACAACTAACCAGAACTGGAAGCTAATATCGGTGCTGCTGAAACATTGTTTTCTCTAAAATTACCCTCACTTTTATCAAAGATAACCATTTGCTTGCAAATTAAGTCCAAAAAATTTGGCCTGATTATTTTCAGAAGAGCAGTAAGAATAGTGATACACTGTCAAGTGTGCTTTGCTGGAACTTTTCATAAGGATCTCAGATTGAATTTACAAAGCCCTCCTGAGGCCAGGGAAACCAAGTCAAGACCTTGTCAACAGATTTGCTGGCCATATCTATAGATTTGGGGGAATTCTTCCCTTCTTGAGGTCCCCAAAATATCCTGAGGTTCCTGTACTTGCTAGGAAGTAACCTTCCTTACTCGCCTGGTGGGGTTGCTGGGAGCGCTGGAAACAAGGCACCAGGCCAATTTTACAAGGGCTTCATTGGCTCCATAAAGTCAACCTCATTCCTTAAAGCTTTCAGGTCACACCTGGGTCTGTACACATCTGTCTCAAATATGATGCTCCGGTCAAAGCCCTGGTGATACGACCAATGTTGCCAATTGTCCTGTTATAAGGAGAACAGAGTCTTATTAAACTTACACAAATAACCATATTGCTGTAAAAATAAGAACACTCACTGAGAACTTCTGAATTCTGGAGGGATCAGGTAGGGAGGAAAAGAAATGTTTCATACTCTACAAAGATTGCTGTAAGACACGGATGGCTTAAGAGAAAAGGTTTTCTTAAATATGGAAAAGCAAACATTAGAAAAACAGAATTCTCTACCCAGTGAAAATATTCTTCAAGGAGGAAAATGAAATAAATGCCTTTCTTTTTTACATAATAAAACTATGAGAATTCATTGCCAGCACACCTACACTACAGGACATTAAATGCTTAAACTAGGATCCTCTCAGCAGAATGAGTCTTTCTCCTTCTTCCATATAATTGCAGAAGGGTAGTAATTTTGTTCAAACTATCACCCTTCCCTCCATCCCTAACATTTTGAGAAGTGGTATGTTCCTCATCTGTTCCAGGTACTTATAAAACATTTAAGATGCTCTTTTTAACTTTTACACGTAGCAAGATTGTTTTTTGTTAACTGATTTCTAACTTAGTTGTGTCTAAGTCAGAGAATATGGTTCTGAGATATGAGATAAAGAAGATTTGAGAAAGATAAAATCTGGACACCGAAAAAAATCGAAGTACTGGAAGGACTTGTTCAAGTTTCAGTTGAACACCTGATACCAGAGGCATAGGCATTGAGTGACTTTCCGGAAGGGTGGCCTGAGGGAGCCCTTGGGCCCTCTGTTGTCTGGACCACGAGCTTAATGCAGTGAACGGCTGCCCTTTTTCATCTCAGCCCTCGCCCACCCTCAGCTCAGGGGTTTCTGAGTCTCTCCTTCAGCCATCTGTGGGCTCCCACAAATCTGTCCCCCATGTCCTCCACAGAGTCGAACCCAGTGTCCTGCTTCTTGGGTCTGTTACGTGCATTGGCACTGACGGCTGAGCCTGAGGCTGGCGCAGGTGGACCCACAGGTGGGCAGACCAGGTCCTGCCCTGCAGCTGTGGCTCGGCTCCTTCTACCTCCTCCTGGGGCCTCAGAGGCTGCTGACGCCCAGGAAGACTTCCCAAGGGCAGGGCTGATTCTGGCTCCCATCTGAAGGGGGGAGAAGGCCCTGGGGTGCAGACCCAGGTGGGGACAAAGGACCTGGGGCTAGGAGAACCTGTGCGAATGAGAGCAGAGGGTGTGTCGGGGCCTAGGACCAGGAGTCGGGATGCGTGCGGTAGGGGCTTGTTGGGGGCTCTGGGTGAAGCTTTTTCTCTGGCTGCCCATGCCCTGAGTGGGGCCTTCTGACTGCGTGGTGGGCCCTGACGTGTGCAGGCAGAGGTGAGGCCGGGGGTGCGGGGTGGGTGGTGCTAGGCCCCGTGGTCTCTTCAGTGTGGGGAAGGCTGTGCTGAGGGCTGGCCACTGGCGTGTTCCCCTGAGCACAGCCTGGGCCCATGCACAGCACAGACTTTGTAGCTGACCCTGCAAGGAGGTGGGGGTTGGGGGGCTGTGATGTCAGTCTGCAGGTGTGAATGCCAGGCCAAGGACCTGGATGTGCCTGTGTGCCCAGGGCGGGGTATCATCTGGGAGCTGCGGGCCTGTGGTCCCTGTGCATGTCCCCTGGTGCTGACAGGGCCGGCACCTGAGTGTGGACTGAGCCGCAACTCTGCCTCTGTCCCTTCCTCAGACACCAACCTGCAATGCGGCCGCGACCGTCAGGCCGACAGCAGCTGCGTGGCCTCGCCAGCACCATCCAAAACACCTAGTGTTTCTCCCAGGAGGCTGTCCTGCACATGGGTGAGCCCCTGCCTGGGCAGGGCTGGGGAGCATGGGGGTCACGCCTGAGTTCAGCTGCCCCCTCCCAGGGCTCCTGCTGGCTGGGAGCAGGGCTGGGCACCTCCTCGCTGTGGCCCGTCCTTCGGTGTCCATTTGAAGCTCACAGAACTGTTCCCAGGACGGATTCCAGGACGCAGAGGAGTGACTTGTGAGTTCACAGCTAGCCTATGGCTAGTGGCCTGGGGAGGGCTTCAGGCAGGAGGACTGGGAGCACCGCAGAGGCCTCCCCGCTTCTATTGGGTCCAACACAAGGTCCAATCAAGGGAGGGCCTGGGCTGCGGTCGCGCCTGCCCCACGCCTGTGTGCCTCCCCTGTCAGGAGGTAGGCAAGGCTGACTTGTCCCAGCACAGCCGATGTTCCTCAATCACTTGGTTAAGGCGGTATCTGCAAGGTTTCCCCACTCTGAAGTGGTCATTTGCTCCATTGTATTTAATAAGTGTCTTGTGAGACACACTTTGAAACTCTACAAATGTCTTATTTCTCATCATTCTTTTGCCTACATATTTAGCATCTATGGATGATTCTTGCCTGAAATAATTAGCACCATGGATTTTTGCCAAATGGTGATATACACTTCCATCATTCTTCCTCCATGGATTAGTTGAAATTCCACTGCCTTTTACTCTATTTCTCCTATCCATAACTTGGGGTTAGCTATTTTTTCTTAATTTTTATTTATTTTTAATTTTTTAATTTTTACAATTTATTTTGGTATCCTTAACCTACAATTACATGTGCAATATTATGGTGATTAAACTACCCCCTTCATCAGGTCCCCCCCACCAACCCCATTACAGTCACTGTCCATCAGCATACTGAGATGCTATAGAATCACTACTTGTCTTCTCTGAGTTGTACAGCCCTCCCCGGGCCCCCCCAACATTACATCTGCTAATCGTAATGCCCCTTTTTCCCTCTTATCCCTCCCTTCCCACCCATCCTCCCCAGTCCCTTCCCCTTTGGTAATTATTAGTCTGTTCTTGGGTTCTGTGAGTCTGCTGCTGTTTTGTTCCTTCAGTTTTTTTTTTCTTTGTTCTTATACTCCACAGATGAGTGAAATCATTTGATACTTGTCTTTTTCAGCTTGGCTTATTTCACTGAGCATAATATCCTCTAGCTCCATCCATGTTGTTGCAAATGGTAGTATTTGTTTTCTTCTTATGGCTGAATAGTATTCCATTGTGTATATGTACCACATCTTCTTAATCCATTCATCTACTGATGGACACTTAGGTTGCTTCCATTTCTTGGCTATTGTAAATAGTGCTGCAATAAACATAGGGGTGCATCTGTCTTTCTCAAACTGGGCTGCTGCATTCTTAGGGTAAATTCCTAGGAGTGGGATTCCTGGGTCGAATGCTATTTCTATTTTGAGTTTTTTGAGGAACCTCCATACTGCTTTCCACAATGGTTGAACTAATGTGCATTCCCACCAGCAGTGTAGGAGGGTTCCCTTTTCTCCACATCCTCACCAGCATTTGTTGTTGCTTGTGTTTTGGATGTTGGCCATCCTCACTGGTGTGAGGTGATATCTCATTGTGGTTTTAATCTGCATTTCTCTGATGATTAGCGGTGTGGAGCATCTTTTCATGTGCCTGTTGGCCATCTGAATTTCTTCTTTGGAGAAGTGTCTATTCATGTCCTCTGCCCATTTCTTAATTGGGTTATTTGCTTTTTGTTTGTTAAGGTGCGTGAGTTCTTTGTATATTTTGGATGTCAACCCCTTATCAGATACGTCATTTATGAATATATTCTCCCACACTGTACGATGTCTTTTTGTTCTACTGATGGTGTCCTTTGCTGTACAGAAGCTTTTCAGCTTGATATAGTCCCACTTGTTCATTTTTGCTTTTGTTTCCCTTGCCCAGGGGGATATGTTCATGAAGAAGTCGCTCATGTTTATGTCCAAGAGATTTTTGCCTATGTTTTTTACTAAGAGTTTTATGGTTTCATGACTTACATTCAGTTCTTTAATCCACCTTGAGTTTACCTTTGTGTATGGGGTTAGACAGTAGTCCAGTTTCATTCTCTAACATGTATTTGTCCAGTTTTTCCAACACCAGCTGCTGAAGAGGCTGTCATCTCCCCATTGTATATCCAAGGCTCCTTTAATAAATATTAATTGACTGTAGGTGTTTGGGTTAATGCTTGGATTTTCTATTCTGTTCCATTGGTCTGTGGGTCTGTTTTTGTGCCAGTACCAAATTGTCTTGATTACTGTGGCTTTGTAGTAGAGCTTGAAGTCAGGGAGCGTAATTCCCCGTTTGATTCCTCCTTCTCAGAATTGCTTTGGCTATTCGGGGTCTTTTCTGGTTCCATATGAAATTTAGAGTTATTTGTTCCAGTTCATTGAAGAAAGCTGTTGGTAGTTTGATAGGGATTGCATTGAATCTGTAGATTCCTTATGTAGTATAGCCATTTTGACAATATTTATTCTTCCTAGCCAAGAGCATGGGATGCATTTCCATTTGTTAGTGTCCTCTTTAATTTCTCCTAGGAGTGTCTTGTAGTTTTCAGAGTACAGGTCTTTCACTTCCTTGGTTAGGTTTATTCCTAGGTATTTTATTCTTTTTGATGCAGTTGTGAATGGAATTGTTTTTCTGATTTCTCTTTCTGTTAGTTCATCATTAGTGTATAGGAAAGCAACAGATTTCTGTGTGTTAATTTTGTATCCTGCAACTTTGCTGTATTCAGGTATTAGTTCTAGTAGTTTTGGAGTGGGGTCTTTAAGGTTTTTTATGTACAGTATCATGTCATCTGCAAATAGTGACAATTTGACTTCTTCTTTACCAATCTGGATGCCTTGTATGTCTTTGCTTTGTCTGATTGCCGTGGCTAGGACCTCCAGTACTATGTTGAATAACAGTGGAGAGAGTGGGCATCCCTGTCTTGTTACCGATCTTAGATGAAAAGCTTTCAGCTTCTCACTGTTAAGTATGATGTTAGCTGTGGGTTTGTCATATATAGCCTTTATGATGTTGAGATACTTGCCATCTATACCCATTTTGTTGAGAGGTTTAATCATGAATGGATGCTGAATTTTGTCAAATGCTTTTTCAGCATCTATGGAGATGATCATGTGGTTTTTGTTCTTCTTTTTGTTGATGTGGTGGATGATGTTGATGGATTTTTGAATGTTGTACCATCCTTGCATCCCTGGGATGAATCCCACTTGATCATGGTGAATGATCCTCTTGATGTATTTTTGAATTCGGTTTGCTAATATTTTGTTGAGTATTTTTGCATCTACGTTCATCAGGGATATTGGTCTGTAATTTTCTTTTTTGGTGAGGTCTTTGCCCGGTTTCGGTATTAGAGTGATGGTGACTTCATAGAATGAGTTTGGAAGTATTCCCTCCTCTTCTATTTTTTGGAAAACTTTAAGGAGAATGGGTGTTATTTCTTCTCTATATGTCTGGTAGAATTCAGAGATGAATCCCTCTGGTCCGGGGGTTTTGTTCTTGAGTAGTTTTTTGATTACCGATTCAATTTCGTTGCTGGTGATTGGTCTGTTTAGTTTTTCTGTTTCTTGCTTGGTCAGTCTTGGAAGGTTGTATTTTTCTAA
>JAQQAC010013450.1:65355071-65393841 GCA_029783875.1 Phataginus tricuspis | reverse complement strand
GGGCCGGGGCAGGTGGCGCCCAGCGTGGGGCCCGAGGACCGGATCGCCTGACCGGCGCGAGGACTTAGGCGCACAGGGGACACGATAGTCTCGAGGCGCCTGGAGGACGGCGGCCGCCGGCAGATGATTCCGCGATCGGACCGAAAGTGAAAGTGATTCATTTTGGCCATCGCTAGTGTTCGGGCGTTCCGAGTTGCCTGTGACGAACGGCCCTAGTAAGGTAAGAGATCGTCCTCGTCTCAGGATGGGTCAAGGATTGTCAAAAGAAGCCTTATTCATAGAAGATGTTAAGGCTTGTTTTCGAGAGAGAGGGGTAAAGGTGAAGAAAAAGGACTTAATTACCTTCTTTACTTTTGTGAGTGAGGTCTGCCCTTGGTTTGTCATTGACTCTTCTATTAATGTTAAAAGATGGCGTCGAGTCAGAGAAGACCTTAATACCTTTTATAAAACAAAAGGATCAGATAGAGTTCCTATTCATACCTTTAGCTATTGGAATTTGGTTAACGAACTTTTACAATCACCCCATTACGCTAGTATAATCGCCTCGGCTGAAGACTACATTAAACCTCTGTCTCGGCCGGCCTCCTTAGCATCTCTCCACTCCCAGATTGATAAAAGCCCTTCCCCCTCCATCATTCTTGTGCCCCCCTCTGACAAGACCCTTGCAGACCTCAGTACCCGCCCAAAAGAAAAGCCAGACCCTCCTTCCCCCGGCCCTTGTGAGGCCCTCCCTAATAAGCTTTACCCTCCCTTTGAAAGCCTAAAATCATCCCTGGAGGGCACAGAACAGCCCACTAAACCTCTACCTGCTCAGGAGCTGAAGGCAGATTTTAACAAAAACCTCCAGAGCCCAGCCTTCTCTTTTCCGGTTCTACATTCAGATAATCAAAATAATGATTCTCTCACCCCCTCAGATGAGGAAGACTTAGAGGAGGAAGCCGCTCAGTACCATAACCCCAGTTGGCCCCCTCAAGTTTCCCAGCCACCTCCCTACTGCCCATCAGTTTGTGCTCTGGCTATCGCCTCTGCACCCCTCTAGGAGTTGCCCCTAACCCCACTGTAGTCTTACCCATAGACGCTTTACAAAAACAGGTCGCTGACCTAAATACGTATCTTAATCTCCAGAAGAAAAAGGCTGCCTTAATGTTAGAACTCTCCGCCCTCCAAGACAATTTGCTTAAAATGCACATCACCCCATCCCCCACCCCTACAGTGCCCACGGCAAAAAACAGGATCCAAAACACTATTCAAAAGAGGAAACAGGGGCCAGTTCTAACCTTTCCTGTAATCACCAAACCATATGGGCATAATCGCCTCTGCTTTATACACACAGTCCCTATCAGTACAGAGCCTTTAGTGGCTCCTTTTAGTCAGAACCTGGATAGCTCAGTAGGTAGAGCATCAGACTTTCAATCTGAGGCTCCAAGGTTCAAGTCCCCATATGGGCCTTAACCCAGTTATGTAAACTACTCACCTTAAAATGTATTCTTGCAAATTGAGATACTTTTAATCAAGTAAGCTAGAAAGAAAGAAGGCAATTGAATATTAGTAACTCAAATCTTTATATCAGTTTGTCTGTGTATAAGTTCTTTGTGTATATGTTCTTTTATGAAAACTGTTGCTACTTGTAATCATTATGTCTCAGTCTGTATGTTTGTTTGTCTAAGTGTGTAAATGAAAAATGTTTTTCTACCTCCGGATGGTATTAATGCAAATTAATTTAAAAACAAGCGCTTGTGAAAATTGAGCATTCTAAAACTTCCAAAAAATTCTAATAAAAGATATTAAGCATTAATGCTAATTTAAGTTTATCTGAAATGGACATGTCCTTGTAGTTATCAGTTGCCTGAGTTTGCCTAGAGTCATTTAAGTTGATGTTATCTGTTAAATCTTTCAAGAAGATGCTTAAAGAAATGCTTGACTTTGTCTAATGTCTGGTAGGGGTTTTATAGGTGGTCTAGCGTGATTGCTGGGGAGTGTGTGAACGGGTGTGGCAAATGAATATCTTAATAATAATAGTATATTAATGTATAACTATGTATATCTGCAAACAGCCTGAGAATTTTTGTAGTAACCGAAATTCTTAAGAGTTTTGCTTATATGAAGATGTTTTGTTTTGTGCTCAGTGGACGGTTGTGCTGTAAGGCACATTTCCAGTAATGATGGGAAGTGTCCGCAGATGTGTCGATCTGAGGAGTGCTGGTGTTGCAGTTTGCGGTGGCCTATTTTTCAGTGTTCATTGAAAGTTGAAATGCCTGATGTTTTGGGTTCTAATTAAAACTGCTTAATATAATAGAGGGGACATCTTTGCTTGCTAGAAGGGATGTGTGTTTTATAAGAGAAAGTATAAGAAATAGGAATTCATTTTGTTGAAAGTAGTAACTGTTCTAAAGTGCAGCTGTTTATCTGAAGAAGGGGAGCACTGAATGTAAAAAGAAAATTATAGAAACTATAGAAGGGTTGATATAGTCATGTTATATGAAATTAAAGCAATAGTCTCAATATCAAGTACACAACAAAATTAGAACTTTTTGTTAAAAGAACAAGTTTATTAGTCTGCCTTTAATATTGTAAGATTGCAGAAGGCTTTCTAATTGTTTATCAAAGCAGTCTGTCATTCTTAAAGTCTCAATGAGTTATCTAAGTATTAAATATATATATATATATAAAATAATAATATCTTGTTAAAAGGACTGTAAGCTAAGTGTTGTTGACAACTAAGTAACCTGTATTTGCATTTAAGCCTTTTTGTTGTCATTCTGGTTAAATACCTGTAATTCTATTTAAGCAAATGCCTTGGGAACTTTCTTTTGACGGCTTTCCAGGATCAAACTCAAAAAAGTACTTTACCTGTAAGTAACTCTGATATTTTTCCAGAGGGCCCCTGAAAAATATCAGAGGAATTTTCTCTTCATTAGAGAAAGTATTTGGCTAATTTGGCTTATTTATCTGACATATAATTGCCTGGAAAGCACTGTCTAAAAGAATGATGCCAAACTTTGTTACTGAATATTTTGTATTGCAAAAGTGTCCAAGTTTCCTTGTGTCATTGTCCAACTACTCCCCCGACTAACCATTTATCAGGAGGAAGATTTCCTTCGCTTCTGGGACCAGCGCAACACCCCAACCCGAAGCAAGAGAGAGCCAATCACCGCAGCCACCATCGCCGTCTTGCGTGGGCTGGGGGGTGCAAGAACTGGGACAGGAATTTCCGCCCTAGTCATAGGAGACCAGAACCTCCACAAACTTAGTGCAGCCATAGACCAAGATATCGCAGAACTGCAAAAAAGCATTTCAGCTCTTTCTGATTCTCTCTCCTCTCTAGCAGAAGTAGTGCTCCTAAACCGCAGAGGGCTAGACCTCCTTTTCCTACAACAAGGTGGGCTCTGCGCAGCTTTGAAAGAAGAATGTTGCTTCTATGCTGACCACTCAGGAGTTGTTCAAGATAGCATGAGGAAAGTGCGAGATAGTCTAGAAAATAGGAAGAAGGATAGAGAAAAAGATGAGGCCTGGTATAAAAATTGGTTTTCAGCCTCACCGTTACTAACCACCTTACTCCCCTCTATTTTAGAACCTGTGATAGGACTTTTCCTTTTAATTTCCTTTGGGCCTTGGGCATTTCATAAGCTCACGACCTTTGTCAAAAGACAACTTGACGAAGCTCTTAATAAGCCTGTACAAGTCCATTATCACAGGCTAGACCTAGCTGACCGAGAATCAGACGGAGAAGGTATGCTCCCAACATCATCTGTCACCCCAGGCAACCAACCATCCCCAGAAGACTTTTGCTCGCCTAGAACAGGCCTCGATTTCAATAAACTTAGGCCAAAGCCAGGCTGGAGCAATTTGTGGGGAAGAGCCATCCCCTGAGAATGTCATCACTGGAAGAGCTAGGGTGGTAGTCAATGACGGGTAAGATCTCCTGAAAGATGGAGACAACCTAAGACAGGCACATCCTCAAGTACAGGGTGACATTTCTCATAAAAAATAAAAGAGGGGGAATATGTTGCTGACCACCTTGGACTTTGCACTGGCACAGAGAGCTTAAAGATCTTAGCCCAACCCAGTCTCATTCTGTATTCTATGTTTCATTACTTAAGAAACTAACCTAACCCTTATAGTTAGCATATAGAATAGATTTATACCAGAACAATGGGACTCCATTTTGTTTTAAAGACTCCATCTTGTTGTTTACTTCTTCTTGGTCAGTTTCCCGCCACAGCTTCCCGCTAAGAGTCCTCAACCAGGTCCGTTGCTTATGTCAAAGACTACTGTGCATGTGCACAACTCGGTGTGTGATTAGACTTTGTAAGCTACCTCATTATCATAATGGGCAACCAACCAGAAGAAGCCACTCCTTACCACACCCCTTAAGGTGCTATATATTCCCTACCTTTCTTACAAATAAACGAAGCCTTGACAATTTGCTTGGCCTCCGTCTCTCTCTCTCCGTCCCATCCTTTAGGTACAGGGATCCTCCTCGAGACCCACTAATAACCAGCCCCGCGGGCCGGGGCAGTTATATCTTCTTGTTGGACTGACCCCTTAATCATTATGTAATGTCCTTCTTTATCTCTTGCTACTTTCTTCGTTTTGAAGTCTATTTTATCTGATACAAGTACTGCAACACCTGCTTTTTTCTCTTTGTTGTTTACATGAAATATCTTTTTCCATCCCTTCACTTTTAGTCTGTGTATATCTTTGGGTTTGAGGTGAGTCTCTTGTAAGCAGCATATAGATGGGTCTTGCTTTTTTATCCACTCTATTACTCTGTGTCTTTTGATTGGTGCATTCAGTCCATTTACATTTAGGGTGATTATTGATAGATATGTACTTATTGCCATTGCTGGCTTTAGATTCGTGGTTACCAAAGGTTCAAGGGTTGCTTCTTTACTATCTAACAATCTAACTTAACTTTCTTGTTAAGTTATTGTGAATGCCATCTGATGTTTCTTTATCTCTCCCTATTCTTCCTCCTCCATTATTTATATATTGGGTGTTTTATTCTTTGCCTTTAGTTAGTATTTGGATGGTCTGCTTTCTTTGCTATGATTTTATTTTCTCTGGTGACATCTTTTTAGCCTTAGGGGTGTTTCTCTCTAGAGCAGTCCGTTTAAAATATCCTGTAGTGGTGGTTTATGAGAAGCAAACTCTTTCAACTTTCCTTTGTCTGCAAATAGTTTAATCCCTCCGTCATATTTAAATGATAATCGTGCTGGATACAATATTCTTGGTTCGAGGCCCTTCTGTTTCATTACATTAAATATATCATGCCATTCTCTTCTGGCCTGTAAGGTTTCTGTTGAGAAGTCTGATGATAGTCTGATGGACTTTCCTTTGTAGGTGATCTTTTTTCTCTCTCTAGCTGCCTTTAATACTCTGTCTTTATCTTTGACCTTTGCCATCTTAATTATTATGTGTTTTGGTTTTGTCTTCCTTGGGTCCCTTGTGTTGGGAGATCTGTGGGTTTCCGTGGACTGCGAGACTATTTCCTTCCCCAGTGTGGGAAAGTTTTCAGCAATTATTTCTTCAAAGACACTTTCTATCCCTTTTTCTCTCTCTTCTTCCTCTGGTACCCCTATAATGCGAATATTGTTCCATTTGGATTGGTCACACAGTTCTCTCAATATTCTTTCATTCTTAGAGATCCTTTTTTCTCTCAGTACCTCAGCTTCTTTGTATTCCTCTTCTCTAGTTTTTATTTCATTTATCGGCTCCTCCACCGTATCCAATCTGCTTTTAATACTGTCCATTGTGTTCTTCAAGGATTGGATATCCGACCGGAATTCATTCCTGAGTTCTTGAATATCTTTCCGTACCTCCATGAGCATGTTAATGATTTTTATTTTGAACTCCCTTTCAGGGAGAGTCATAAGGTCAGTATCATTAAAATCTTTCTCAGGAGTTGTGTTCATAATTTTACTCTGGACCAGGTTCCTTTGGCGTTTCATATTTGTGTATGGAGCCCTCTAGTGCCCAGAAGCTCTACTCTCTGGAGCTGCTCAGCCCCTGAAGCAATGTCAGGGATTGTAGGGGAGTGGTATTGGTGCCTCGGGGTAGGAAAGGGCTGTTTCCTGGTTCCTGGCTGCTATGCCTGTCTCCACTGTCTGAACCAGTGGGCTGAGCACACAGGTATAAGCCTCTGTGCTTTGCCTTTTAAGTTGCTGTAGACAGATCCTCCCTCCATTTGGCCCAACACCAGGGAAGGGCTTCCAGGTTTGCAAGCCCAGTGGGGCTGGCCAGGCGAAAGGTGCACTAGTCTGCCTGTCACAGAAGGGGTTCCTGGAGCCAGGCAGGCAGCCAGGGCACTGGCACACCTGAAGATCAGAAAACCCCCAATCTGCTGGGCAGAGTACACCAGGACAATCCTGTCCACCTGTCCTTTCTCCCGAGCAGCAAGCTCTGTGCAGCCCTTGCCCCCTCAGCAGGCCTCCTTCCAAGGTCCTCCCTGCCAGGAAGTCTCTCAGACTGCTTACCCTTCTCCCGTCCCAGAGCAGCTGGGTATGGATCCCTGATCTCACAAGCAGCCAGAATCTTAGTCTCTCCAGGAACTCTGCCTGTCTTAGCTTTCCAAGCTCCTAATTACAAGAGCATCATGCAAGCACCATGAAATGTAGGTTTGTGCTCCCAGAGCAGATCTCCAGAGTTAGGTATTCAGCAGTCCCAGTTCTCCACTCCCTCTCTGCTCTGTTCCTGTTCCTCCTGCCGGTGAGCTGGGTGGGGGAAGGGCTTGGATCCTGCAGGACCACAGCTTTAGTACATTACCGTTTTCCGTGAGGGCTGCTCTTGTCTCCAGGTGTGTGCAGTTTGTTGCCATCCTCTTTCCCGTTGCTCTTTCAAGAGTAGTTGTAGTAGCTTTATTTTCATATTATATGCGGTTTTAGGAGGAAGCCTCTGTCTCACCTCTCACGCCGCCATCTTTAATCTCCTCTGCTCTGTTAATTTTTTCCCAATCTTTTCTTTATGTAGTTCAGATTAGATGATTGCTATGATCAATCTCAAGTTGACAGAAACCTTCTCTTCTCATCCCCACTGAGCCCAGAGGGTACTTTATTTTGGTGGTTGTGTGTTTCAGTTCGACAGTGCACACTTTGTTAGTCTTTATGCGTTTTTCCTCCTTGCTGAGACCTACCTTTCCATATATCTCAAGAGTGTTTGGCCTTAGTTCTTGGAGCACTTTTATAATAACTGCTTTAAAGACTGTGTGTGATAATTCTTAGTTGAGATTTTCCCAATCTTCTGTAAAGAGTAATTTTGGGTTATATCCTGGACATTTTGAACGTTATGTTATGAAACACTGAATCTTGTTTCTCTGGAAAATGTTAATATTTTTGTTTTAGCAGGCAATTGACCTGGTTGGGTTTATGCTGCATGTGCAGATCAACCTTCTGTGGGTTGTGGCTTCTATATTAGTTTAATTTTCAAAGTCTTTGCCATGTCTGGGTGCCCAGTGGCCAATATGATACCTTGGTGGAGATCAGTCCTCATGGTCGGTGCTGTTCAGGACCAAATCCATGTACCATAGCTCAGGAGCAAGTTCATAAACACCTTTGCAGAACTTCCTTCCTAAATTCCTCATGGCCTGCAGAGTGTCTGGCACTTTCCGGTTATTAGGGTTCCTCTCCTCTTTTTGGTCATCTGGTCAGAGAGCGGAATCTTAGTTATTCCACAGTGTTGTGTACTTCCCACTCTTGTGACCACACCTGGGGATAGGAGGTGGGAAGATGTAGAAAGAAAAGTTGGTGGCGTGTCCCCCAGCCTCTTGGGATCCCAGCTCCTGACTGGAGGGCGATTTCTCTTCTCTAAGAACACTAGCACCTTCTGCCTTCAGTGGTGGCAGCTTTTCCCGCACACCAAGTGAAGGAAGAGGGATTCTCTTCTGTCAAGGCTCTGGTAGCCATTTCCAGGTGTGGGCTGTCCTGAGTCATGTCCAGGGAATACCAGTGGGAATGAAAAGGAGAAACTTCTCACCAGCTGGGTGACACTTCAAAGTTGTGTCTTATTCTCCAATCTTTCTATTTTCTGCTCAGAATCTGCATATAGCTTCTCCATGTATTGCATTCAGGTTTTATAGTTGGATTCAGCAGAGGGAGAGGAGGCAGGGGGCAAATGTCTGTCTGTTCCATCTTCCCCAAACTGGAGCCAAACCCTTGATGCTCTGGACAGCAGGCTATGCTGCAGCTGCCACACTGTCTTCCTGGCAGTTTAAAATATATTGTTCTACTCTCACAAGGGAAGGCAAACATTTTCTTATGTTTAAGTACTTTATATCAGTTCTATTAATTTTTTACATATTTGCTATCAAGCTTTTGGCCTTTCCTTTCCTCAATTTTTAAAGAGTTCTTTATAGCCTCTGGGCTATGTGTATCTTATGACATTCTGTACATTTTTATATAGTCAAATTAATCCACCTTTTTATTTCTTGCATTTGAATTTTGAATTATACTTAGGAAGCCTCCCTCTACACCCAGGTTGTAAAGACACTTACCTATCACTTCTTTCCATGTTTGCACAGTTTTGGTTGATTAGCATTCAGTTTGTTCTCATGTGTGATGCATGGATGCATGTATACAGACCCAATTTTGACTTTTTCCAAACAGCCACTCATTTGTTCACATACCACTTATTTTAAAAAATTCATCTTTGATCCAGTGATTTGAGATTCCTCCTTCATCATACACTAAATTTCCATATGTTCTTGGGTATATTTTGGGTCTTTCTATTCTACTTCACTTGATTGTTTACTCATGTGACAATAACATGCTGCTTACATTGTTGATATTTTTTAGTATGTTTTAATCTCTGCTATTCCTGATTCCCCCTACAACTCTACTTTTTTCAGAGTCTCCCTAACTGATCTGGAATGTTTTTGTTTACATATCTTTCAACTTGCCTAGTTCAAGAAAGAAAAAAAAAACACCAACAGTTTATGGCAATCACATTACATTTAAAAATTAGAGAGAACTGACATTTGAATGATATTTAGAGTCATCTAGAGCAATGCATGTCTATATAATTGTTCAAGACTACTGTGATATCTCTCAGGAGTGTTTTGAATTTTCCTCCTTTAGATTTTGCACATTTTGGTGAGATTTATTTTTAAGTATTAGTTTTCTTTCCCCAATTGTAAATGAAGTTTTCTCTATTATATCCTCTAGTTTGTTATTGCTTGTATATAAAAAGGCTGTTGATTTTTTTCTTATTCTTTTTTTTATTTTTATTTTTATTTTTTTAATAATTTATTTTGGTATCATTAATCTACAATTACATGTGCAATATTATGGTGATTAAACTACCCCCTTCATCAGGTCCCCCCCCACCAACCCCATTGCAGTCACTGTCCATCAGCGTAGTGAGATGCTATAGAATCACTACTTGTCTTCTCTGAGTTGTACAGCCCTCCTCATACCCCCCAACATTAAAAAGGCTATTGATTTTCATTTGGATTTCATATTCTACTACCTTATTGAATGATTTAATTAATTTTTTGTTAGTTTTAGCACTGATCCTCTAGGGTTTTTAAAATATATTATTAAGTTAGCTGCAAATAGAGTTTGTACTTTTCCTACTTCTCATGTCTAATTGTTTTATCTTCTTTACTTTCATTGGCTGTGTCTCCAATACAATGTTAAAAAACACAGTGATGATAGGCTGCTTGCCGTCTTTGTCAGTCAGGTACATTCATGGGCCTGTGCCCAGCACTTACCTAGACAGTTAAGTTTCTGGCTTCAGGGCCGACACACACACACACACACACACACACACACACACACACACACACATTACTGCTTAACATACTATTGACCTTTGCCAATATTTTATTTTATTCTTTTATTCAAGATTGGTGCACTGATGTACAAAAATGCTATAAGTTCCTATGTTGTATCATCACCGTCAGGCTTAGCTATCAGTGTGTTATGATTATTTTGTAAAAGGAACTTGGAAATTTTATTTCTTGGGTCAAATTCGGTAAACTGTTTTTATTAGGAAACACTCCATTTCATTTAAATTTTCAAACTTACTCCGTAGAGGCATGCAATGCACCTCTTGTCACGGTTCAGTCACCTTCACTGAAGTGTGATTTAAATACAATAAAAGCACCCTTCTTGTGTGGACTGTTTAATAAATTTTGACAAATCTATGCACCCATATACCATATTTATACATTCAAGATATAGGCATTTGCCTCAAGCCAGGAAATGCCCTGTCACCCCCCGTGTGGCCCCCCAGAACTCTGCTTTCATCATGTGAATTTCCCACTGATAGAATTCTGTGTGAACTGGTCATTACACAGGGCAGCCCCTTTACCCACTAACATCTATAAAAAATGAATAAAAGTTCATTCGTATTTCCTCTCTATTTTGCATTCTCAAACTTGCCAACAGTCACCATTTTGTTAGTCAGTTGGCTTTGTGTATCTTCTCCATTTTATTTGGTTTCCTATTTTGTTAAATCACACTTTTGGTGTAAACTTGGTTTCTTTTGGTTTAATTTGTTGTTCTCTCTCCAGGTTTTGGACTAAATACACAGTTGCCAATTTTCAGCCACTCTTCTTTTCAAATGTGAGGTTGTAATCTATCCATTTTCCTCCAAGTGCCACTCTCATTTTAAAACAAAAGTTGTACTGATTTTCATAATTGCTCAATTCAAGGAGTTAGAAAAAAACCTGTAATAATTTCTTTTTCAACAGATAAAGTAATTGAAACAAAATAATCTTATTTCCAAATATTTTGGATTTTAAAGTTTACCTTCTCTGTTATAAACATGTAATTTAAATGGATATGGTCAGAGAACATGGCCCCCGGGACACTTTGTTAAATGATAGAAATCTGGACATTTGGAACAGAAGGAGAGTGCTGGGCCGCCCTGTCCAAGGTCCAGCAGAGCAGGTCTCGGTGGGGGATGGGATGGGGGCTCTCTGGGGGATGCGGAGCCTGAGGACAGCGCTGTCTCCTACGCAAGTCCCACCTGCCCATCAGACTCAGGGTTCTACACCACAGACATGGCAGTCTTGGAATATGGACGTGTGGGTCAGCTTTTCAGGGTGGCACTGGAATGCCACCACCACCAGCTTCCATTCTAGATTGTCACAACCCCACAAGTTGCCCTCGAGCTGCTCTCCAAATGCCTCTGGTCAGCCTCCCCTTACACAGGAGGCCTGGGCATACACCCAGTTTCCTCCCTGGAGTCAGGACCCATAACAGGGAGGGGACAGGATACTGCCCCAGGTAAAGGCTTGCACACAGAACCAATGAACACAGGTCAGGAAAGGGGGAGATTGTACACACTGAGTCACCAAATCCATTGTACAGCTGAAGAGTTTAGTACAAAACAGGAGAATCAGGAACAAGTAATCATGAGGGGGGTGGCTGCAGAAAGGGCAGGTGGGGGTGATGAGAGTGGGGGCAGGGGGGCAAATATGAGCATCACCTGGAGCCAGGCCCTTGACAGAGGCGACGCTGTTTCAGGATCTGAGTTTCCTAGCAGTGAGCTTAAGAAAGGACCCAAACCCCAAGAATCAACCATCAAAGCCCTGGAACTAATAAATGAACTGAGCAATGCCTGCCCGCCTGGGAGGCCCTCCAACGCCTTTCAGACCCAGCTCTGACTGCCATGAGCGGCTCGGGCTCTATGGAGCAGGCGTGGGGCCAGTGTCCAGGGCTGATCGGAAGACTGACCTGGCACCGTCTTAGGCCAGAAGGATTCGGGAGGCTGATGGCTAGTGGGAAACAGCGGGCCCTGATGAGGGTGGGCTCTGTCTTCTCCACTGTCCTTAACTGTCCCTTCTGTGGCCACTCTTGGCCCTACACACTCAGCCCTCATCAAGCATTTATTAACTGCTAAGAACAGTGTCTCCTTAATTCCTGCTTACCACTCATCTTCAACCGCCTTCATGCATTCTTTACTTATTAAATTATCCATTTATTCAGCAAAATTTCTGATTTCCAGCTGTGAGACTGCCCTGAAGGGCCTACAGTCCTGTGTCCCCTGTCCTGAGGAGGGGCCACCCAGCAACAAAAGTTTGCATGCTCATGGCGAGGGAAGCAGAGAGTGGCTGGTACAGTGGGCCTTGGGGAGACAGGGCATGGTGACCCCCGATGGTGCTGGCACCCACACCAGGGACAGGGTAGAGGCCACAGCACCCTTCCTCCCGCTTCAGCAATGCAGTGTCCCACCCAGTGTCACCCAGGGACAGGAGCAGCACAGAGGCTGGAGGCAGGGGGACCGGGTGGGTATGCAGGGCCAGAGGAAGGTGCTCACAGCAGGGCCCCAAGGAGGCCCAGGTGCAGAAGGAGCCAGCTCTGAGCGGCCCAGAGGCCCTCCTGTGTGGTGGGGGCCCCGTTGCACAGATATCCAGAGCAGCACTGCCTGATGATGGAGCCAAGTGCCCTGGGTCCTGACGACCATTCATTCTTGGTGTTGGTGTTGGGACACCTGGGTGCACAGCGCTTGCTGAGGAAGACGCTCACCCTTGATTCTGCAAAGAGACGGCAGGTGGTCCTGAGCCTCCGGGAGGGGCGTGGGGGGTGGGGGGTGGAGACAGCAGGTGCCCCAGCCAGCTGGGGGGTTGTGGGGGAGAGGAGGCAGCGGGTGATCCAGGCTCCAGGAGGGCGTGGCATGGGGGCGGGGCAGGGTGCTCTCCCGGCAGCCAAGTCCGCGCCTCAACCTTGGAGTTAGAGAACCGTCAGCTCCCAAAGGGCTCCCAGGTGCCTTCTCCTGACCCTTTCACAGGCAGGCGCTGCAGAGCAGAGGGAGTGTGGCGGCCCAAGGTCACCTTCAAGATCACAGCCAAGATGTGGTCCAGGACTGCTGGCCCAGGTGGGGGCTCTTTCCTGAAGCCGCACATGGCCTGGACTGCCCAGCCAGCCCCGGGATCTGCAAGTCTCAGGGAGAGGGAGTGAAGCAGAGGGACTGGTGACCACGGAAAGCCTGCAGGCTGCTCAGCCCCGGGCTACTTGCCTCCCCGCGACTCATTTAAGGATGTGGCAGAGGCCTCTGCAGGGCCCATGGGAGGGAAGCAAAACCCCCCAACTGCAGAAGAAACATCTTGGGTGGAACCCACCTGTTAGGTTGCACTGTGCTGTGCTGTTTTGTTGTGTCACTTTACGTTTTGTCATGCTGAATTATGGGATGCAGTGTAGCGTAATTGTGGGGTATTATGGGATGTCATATCACAGGCCGTGAGGGCCGCTGCTCAGTGGCGCATGGCTAGGATGACCTGAAGGGAGGGAAGGGATGGGCGGCCTTGTCTGGAAGCCCCCAGGGCCTGACCCAGCGCAGGGCATTCCCTCTCCAGTGCTCAGGGTGGAGATCTCAAGGCAAAGTTTGGGGTGCAGGGGAGAAGGTCCCAAAGAGAGCCCCCATCAACTCCCTGTTCCCTGTTTGGGGGAGAACCATCACACCACCTCCAGCCACTGCCTTCTAGGAAGCCAAGAAACTATAAACATGATTTGGGTGGAGGCAAAAGTAAGGTGTTGACAGAAAAATGAATTGGGTGGCAGAAAGGGGGAAGGTCCAAACAATGGGTGGTCAGAGGGTTAATGCCCTGGCGCTGCAAACCCCTCCACTTCACGGCCCTAAGAGCAGGGGTGGTCTCCCAGGCGGGGCAGGTCCCAGAGGAGGCGCTGGGCCTCCCACCCAACAGTTCCACCTAGAAAGGCCATTCTAACCCTCCAGCAAAGGAAAGGTGGAGAGGGACCGTCCGGCAGGGCAGCCGGGTGCTGCTGGCCTGGGTGGGACAGCTCAGCCAGGTCGTCCAGGGGCGTTCCACTTGACTCATCCCCAGGGAGTCCAGTCAGGCAGGATGGAAAGCCAGAAAGCGGGAGACCTGGGTTCCTCACGGGGACTGGTTCAGAGAGCAAGTGGTGCCCCAGCCAGGCGCAGAGGACCCGAGCTCACAGAGGGAGTCAGCTCTGCGGGTGCAGGCAGGTCCCCAGGGACCTGGAACCAGCTAGCAGAATCCGCAAACCCTGGGTTCGGGTTCTGGGGAGGGCCCCGGGTCTCCCTGGACGCTGCATAATTTTGTCATTTGCTCCTAGGCGCGCGCTGGGTGGCACTGCGGGGCCAGGGGGCGCTCCCGGTTTACTTTGTGATCTCTAAGGCTCGCCTTTAAAGTCAAGTCCTGGCACTTCAGGCCCACAGTGGCCAAGGACGTCGGCCTGGTAGGCAGGGGTCCAGGGCGTAGGGCCGCGCCAGTGACCCTCCCCCGCGAGCGTCCTGTCCCCGACCTGCTGTCCCTCTAAAATCTGTTACCCTAGAGTGTCTGTCCCGCAGACAGTTCCCAGGGGAGTGGAGTTTACAGGGGAGAAAGAGGCCCAACTTCCTGGAGCCCAGCGGCAGGGGCGGCCCCCCGCGCGCCCTCCCGCCGGCCCGGGACTCACGGCGACGCGCACCGCGTTGGAGACGCAGACCCGGTCGGTGGAGTGGCCCGCCGCGGGCTTGCACAGCGCCGGGCTGGTGACCCTGAAGCATCGGTAGCAGCTCAGCTTCGCACCTGCGGGGCGGCGGGCGTGGAGCACCTGCGCACCTGGCGGCGCGGACCCCCGCCGCCCGCAGCCCGCGCCCCTACCTGGCTCAGCCGCGCCCGGCACCAGCGCGGTCCATAGGACCAGGGCCAGCCCCGGCATGGCTGCCGTCGGCCAGCGGGTCCGCCTGCTCGCTCCTCGGGGACCCCGGCGACGCCCCCAGGGCCCGGCTCCCCGGGACTCCCGCGGCCCCTGAGCCTGGTCTCCCTCCTCCCTGCTCCTGCCCTGGGAGGCTCTCCCGGGGCCCTGAGGACGGCAGCCGCCTCCTGCAGGACGGGACGGGGCAGGAGCCTCGTCTCCCGCGCGGGCAGCTTCCGCCTCGCAGGCTGCAGCACCTCCTTCTCCTCCTGCAGCAGGCCCCGCGGAGTTCCGTTCTCATCGGGACGCGGCGCCCAGGGGCGGCGGAGACAGGCGCCTTCCCTCAGGTGTGGCGGGAGGGTCCTGCTGCTGGAAGTGCAGGGGAGAGATGGGGGACTTGGGGGGAGGAGGCAAAGGGCGAGAACAGGTGACTTGAACAATCAGAGATGAAGTGCAGTGCGGTCCAGGCAGGGAGCCTGGGAACGTACCTGGGCTTAAGGGCCACGTGGGGGAGGGCGGGGAGGCGGGGAGGGTGGATGGGGAGAATCGTGTCAGGCGGGAAAATAGGTAGGAGCGGGGTGGAAAGAGAGTAAGGCCAGTAAAGCCCACCCAGGGAAGTGACTCAAAAATTAACCAGTTAAACCTAGAAAGCCAGAAAAGACTGAGTTAATGAGTTAGTCAATTAAAGATCAGAAGACCAGGAGCACCTTGACCTAGAATGTTTAAATACTACCCAGATAAAGAAAAGTATCTCAGCGTAGCCTGTTTTCATTGTAGCAATTAGCACCTGCTAAAAGGCCCAGCATATTCAAGAAGAATTCTATTTTAAAGCTAAGATTGCATTTTAATTACAGAGACAATAACTCAGCCCACCTTGGAGGCAGGGCAGACGGTCTTGACTGATCTGCTTCCAAAGAGAAACTGCGATCCTGGAAAGAAATCAAGGCAGTACATTTCTTGCGTTAAGTTAAAAGAAGAAACTTATCAAAGATGAACATTCTGGGACCACTTAACAAGTCCACGCTCCCCTTTAAGTTTTGCTCCTATAAAACCCCAGATTCTAAACCCTTAAGCGCTCCTCTCTCTGAGGTCGTCTGCACTTTCTAAGTGCGTAGCCTTTCCCAATCTCTCAGCGCCTCTTCTCTGAGGCAGCCCACGCTTCTCTTTCTCTGAGTGTGCACCTTTTGCTTTAAACAAATTTCTCACTGCTCAACTTACGTTTTGTCTCTGCGCCTTTCCAGTGGTAAGTGTCTGTGTTACTTTGCTTTGTGTGGGGAAGTTGGGGTTCCTAGGGCCAGGACCCTCACTGAACTTAAACCACCTGATGATGTAACTGGCCGGTTGCTAGGCTACCACTTCCACACCTTCAGGCAATAAGCTATTATTGTGCTACTTAGAGAGCTGGCCCAGTGCTCTGGGCGGAGGTAGAGATGGTAGTGCTCGACCTACCGCCGGGAGAACAAGCTGGGTAATAAACCCTTTCACCCCAAAGAACGTTTTGCTGTCAATTTCTTTGGTCATATTGAATCCGAAGCGAACTTGCCCGGGGCTGAAACCCATTGGCAAGACAATTTGTCATTCTAATCCTCCTGATTTAAGCTCAAACCTTCACTCCCTCTGTCCTATTTCAGATAAGTAAGGAGGGGCTGCTGAGAGCTCAGACCTGGGCTTGCAAATTACAGCCGCCTGGGTGACCGGTGGGCACTGCAGCTCACGGTCACGCTCTTAAGTAGCCTGCCTGAAACTGTCCTGTCTTTGTCCCTAGAAAGTTCACAGAACATAAACTCCCTCCACCCAGTGCTCTGTGGCTCCCCCAAATCCTGGGGTGGTAGGGACTCAGTTCCCATGCAATGCAGGTCCAAGTGGACACTGGACACCAGGTGACCCTGGCTTAAGGAGTTAGCAGGGGATGGGCCCCGTGCTGAGTAGTGATTCAGTGAATTTCCTTTATCATTCTGTCCTGTCATTCCCTGACACTCTTGCTTTTATAAATTCCTTCCTCACCTTGTACTCTGACTTCCTTGCAAACCGACTCCCCCCCAACATCTCCTCCCTGAGGTCACCTGCACTTTCTCTCTAAGTGTGTAACTTTAAATAAAACTTTTACTCTGCCTCACTACTGTGTCTCTGCCCTTCAATTCTTTGTTGCAGTGGGGACAGGAACTGAGGAAAATAAACAATGCTCCCCTAACAATCAGACCACAGGCAGAGATCCTGGAACCCATACTTTGGGTGCCAGGAGTCCCTAGGTCTGGGCACCTGAATCCTATGACCTAAGGCAGAAGGCAGGGGTGCTAATTCCACAGGTCCCACAGGCTGTCCCACCTCCAGGACCCTCAGAGGGGCTGCAGGCAGAGAGCCTGAGAAGCCCACAGGGCCTTCCTCTCTACCGCACTGGGTGCTGGGCAGCAGGGCCAGGCGGGGCTTGAAGACCAAAGTTCTCGGGCCCTGGAGCATAGAGGGACACGGGGACTCCCTCTTTCAGCTAGGGCTCCACTTGAAAACCAAGAAGGTAGGAGGTATGATTCCTAAGGTATTTTAGGAATTTTTGCCAACACTGACCCTATCCTGAGGCAGTGCAACCGATTTTTCAGTAGATAGTATGCTTTCATTATTTGAGTGCGACTGTTACCTTAAAGAACAGCACCCATACATTCCTTGTATATCTTGCTAAAGGACTGGCCATGGATGGTAGCATAAGGTTTCTGCCACCAGAGGCAAACACCACGAAGTGGCAGTCAGCCTTCCCTGCCCTTGGCAATCCTGCAGACCCCGGTGCCACATTCCCTGGGGACCCAGCTCCCCTCCTGCTGACCCCCTTGTGCAGAAGCTGCCTCTCTGATAACCCTTACCTGGTTTACACTCTGCTGGGTGCTTCGCCCATTTCTGTGGCACTGGGATGGCCCTCGGCTCCCACTAGGCTGCCTCCCACAGGACATCCTTTTCCTGCAGGTGGGCGTCTAGGCTTCTGCTGCCCTGCAGTGGGCCTCCAGGTCTATCAGGATGTTAGATGTGCATGGGCCTTCCATGAATGGCTTCCTTTCCAGACTCACCCTGCCTCGCTGGGTGTGGATCCAGAGTGTGGAGGGCAGCCCTCCCTTCGCAGCACAGACCCAGTGCTCCCCAGGTGGCCACCTGTGCTTCCCTGCAAAGGTGTCCCTTACCCCATCCTTTTTCCTTGCTTTTCAGAGCCTGCAGGAGCCCACGTGCTCCCAGGAGCCTGTGCTCACTGGAACCAAGGTTACAGAAGCAAATGCTTGGAGTACAGGCAGACTTACCCAAGGGGCCCACGGCAGCAGGTGCAGGCCACTGAGACAGGCCCACAGGCCGCGCATGGGGAGGCTGGGCTCTGCCCAGTATGACAGGTGCCATGGGCATTTACAGCCAAGGAGCAGGGCGTCAGTTGATGGGAAATGACCGAGGGGACCTCATGCTCTGGGGTTTCTAGCAAAACCTCCACCTAGCTTCTTGCTGAAGACAGGCCAGGATCAGACCTCACCTGGGGTGGGGTTGGGGATGAGTTTATCCTCAGGGATAAGACTGGGGTCAGGGGAGCAGGTTCCTGCTAAAACCAGATTTCACCAGAAAGGCACAAAAGAGGTGCAGGATTGGACTGAAGTCTGGTCAGGCAGAGCATCTGTGAGCTGCAGCGTGGAGCAGCTGCTCCTGCAGCCTGGAGTCTCACTCCTAAGGCAGGGGCAGTGGGCTGGGAGGGGCCCTCTACCCTCCAGAGATGCCAGCACGCCCCACACAACCTCACCTGGGGATGGTCAGCTCAGAGGGGCCCCCTGGACTCTGGTCCAGGTGTGGGCAGGTGCTCTGGGCCCAGGGGCCCTCTGCCTGGTCTCAGGTGGCCACACAGTGTTCCACGTGCCTTGTTTGTGGACTTACCCTGTCTGCTTACTTCCTTGATTACATCCTGTGAGCCCAGTGAGGGGTGAGGGAGGGGGGTGTGGGCCCTGGGTTTGGGTCTGCAAGGCCAGCTCCCTGCCCCGGGGTCTAGAGGGAAATGAGGGGTAGGAAGGTACAAGCGGTGGGATCCAGGCATGAGGAAGGGCTCCCGGCCCCTGGAGCCGCTGCTGTCTGTCACCCCCACTGCTGCCACTGGGTTCCGGGGCGTCTGCATCCCTGCGAGCCCACCAACCCCCCCACCGTGGCCCTTCTTCCTTTGGTAGCTGCAGGTCAGAGTGTGCTGGCCGTGAGTGAGAGTGTGCAGCCGGTAGGGGGCGCGTCCCCTCTGTCCTCCTGGTGGTCCAACTGACAGGACTGTCCCCTCTCTGTCTTGCCTGGGGCACGTCCTAGGAAGCCTGCCCTTTATCTGGAGGCGCTCCAGCCCTGGCTGCTATCCAACCTCTGCCTGGGCAAGGCCCGGCTTGGAGGGGGCCCAGAGTGGGTTGGAACTGAAGAAGTCTGGAGGACATTCCCTCATGATGTTATGCGTTTATTTCCCTGTCCAGTCACTCTGTGATGGAACATGAACTTGGGACTGTGAAATCCACAACGCCAAAGATCCAAAGAGGGGTGGGTGGTGTGGGCACAGGTGTGCTGAAGGGGCCTGGGCGGGCACTCGTGTCTCCTGCTGAGGGGGCGCAAGTTCATGGAGAGGGGGCGGGCCCACGCTGTCCTTGTCATGGCCACAGCAGAGGGAGCGCTTGGGCACACAGCTGCCAGCACCAGGGAGCAGGAATGGGCCATCCTCGAGAGTGACACTGGGGGTGTCAGCGGGCACAGTGGCCCCAAGTGCCCAGTGCCCAGCGGCCCCCTGGCCTCCTTTCAGCCTACTGTGAAGGCGCTTCGGAAAGGCATGGTCCCTGGGGGTGCTGGGGGGCTGGGCCTGGGGAGGAGGGAGAAGGCTCAGAGGCAGCTGGTGAGGGGCCAGATGGTCAGCTTGCGGCCGGCAGGACAGCAGGATTGGGGCGCTGACGGTCTCTGAAATCCTCCCGGATGGTTCCTGATCACCTCAGCTTCCCGGGCGGGCAGCACCCTGGGGGCTGCAGGGGTTGGGGGGCTGGGGGGGTCGGGGGAAGGCTAAGGGTCTTTTGTCCAGATTGCTGGACTTTCAGAAATAAACCAGATCTCTGGTGAGGCCTGTGTCCCTCGGTCCCCAGGAGGGCCTCGCAAGCTGTGTCTCCAGGGAACCCTGCGTGCTCATGGATGGCTCATGGGATGCCCTGGCCAGCATGACCCCGAAACATGGAGGGGCGGGGGGTGTCAGGTCTGGGCCAGGCCTCAGCTCTTTCAGGCTGGCCTGACCCAGAGGGGCCACCGGCAGGGACATGGCCCTACTGGCGTAGGTGCTCTTGGGCAGCTGCGTGGGCCTCCAGGCGAGGAGGAGGCACTCCAGACACTCCCTCCACACCTTTCCCCTCCGGCTCTCCCCTCCCTGGCCCCCTTGGCGCAAACCCGCGGGAGCCTCATCGGTGAGGCTGGCCCACGGAGGAGATGGACCAGGGACGGTCCGTCCCCTGGGGTTGTTGCAGTAGGAGTAGACAGGTGGCGCTGTGACCCCCACTTTGGCCCTGGCATCACTGGGCCACCGGACCACGGCAGTTCAGCTCAGCTCCAGCGGGGCTACGAGGCCGCTTCAGGTCTCAGGCATGTATACCGACTCCATCCTGCATCCCACAGTTCTTGAGTGTCTGGGGTCTCCTTGCCTCAGCACACAGCCCCCCAGGTTAGAGCCATGGGCACCACTGGGGAGGGTGAGGATGCCACCTGTGCTTGTGTTGCGGTGACGTCCTTTCTCCTGGGGACCCTGTACCCTTAGTCCATCCATGAAAACCGGCGGAGGTCCTGAAACTGGGCAAAGGGGTTGCAGCTTTTTATTGGGGCAACTGCATTCAGCCTCCCACCTACCTCCCTAGACCCCCTTTATGGGGGGCACTCACACTAGTCCTCTGGTGGGCCGCCACCACTTATTCTGCCCTCAGGGCGACCATGCTCCAGCAACCATCTCCGAGGCTCTTCCAGGGCCGTCCCCCAGGCTCCCGCTCAGTGCCTGCCATCCTCTGGCTTCTGGTTGGGCACTGCCGTCTGGGAACCCATGCTGCTCGGTGGGCTTGTGGACCAGGCGGCGAGTGCTGACACCCAGCAGTATGAACTGGGCCCCCGGCGGGTCTCCATCTGTCGTGGAGACACGGGACAAATCAAAACCTCCCGATCAGAGCTCTGACGTAAAAGGGGTTATGGAGCCTTTACAGCTGCAGCCAGACGAAGGCCTGGGTCCTGGGACAGGCAGTTTCTGCTTCACCAGCAGCAAGGACAGGTCACAGAAACAGCCTGTCCACCCGACTCAGGAAACAGGGCACATTCACGAGGGTCTCCAGGAAAGAAAGTTCCCTAAGTGCACACTGGCCGCAGACAAGGAAGGCAGGCTGACGCAAGTGGGGACAGGCTGGGGGTCGGGGTCAGTCCATAGGGAAGGCTGGCGGACTGGCTGTTATGAGGGGCAGATGCTGGTCATGTGCAAGGGGGTGTGGTGGTCCTGGGGACTTCTAGATGCTTGTTGAAATGACTTCATCCAGGAATGTGGAGTTTTGGGTCAGCTACGGCTTGTGGCTATTGACTGATGGTCTCCCTTGCGTCTCACCCTCATTCTCTGGCCCTTAACATCACTTAATTTAGGGCACTTCAGCACTTTGCCTTATCACCAGCCAGCCACTTGCTGGGGGTTCTCACATGGCAGGTGTGATAGTTTGTCCTGCTGGGATTGTTAGGAATATCAGGTAAGATATTTGCTTTTCTTTGCCCAAAGTGCCTGAGGCACACCGTTATCCCAGAACTCAGGGCGATTACTGCCAGGAAATCCTGGATGACTTCATCAGACAAAGGGACCCACCTCACCCGACACAGGTGTGAGTTTACTGAGGCAGCTGGAACGGGGTCTCACATATTTGGGTGACTGGTGTCAATTGAAATCAACCTGACCTTTGTGTTTTAAGACAAAAATAGTTTATTCAGGGTCTGTAGGGGAAATGGAAGTTCCTATGGCCATGGTCCTCACCGGACCCTAAACTACTTGGTGATGCAATCGGCCTAGGGTGGCTACGGTTCCCACACCTGTTGGCAACGAGCTCTCACTGTGGTGTGACTATGAAGGGCTCCGCCCAGTGCCCTGCCCAGAGGCAGAGATGCAGACAGACTGCGAACATCCCAGCACTCGGCCTGCCACCCTGAGAATAAAGCTTCATATAAACCCTTTACCCCCAATGTTCTATTGTCATTACTGAGTCTCACTGAATCCAGAGTGAACTTGCCTGGAGCTGAAACTCTCTGTCGGGATGGGTCTTACTGAGGACTGCAGCCCAAGAGCTGCCCGTCAGCATTTGTGATAAACTGCTCCAAAGCCCCTTGTTTGGGAACATCTTAAATACTATTTTTGCAACAGGGGGTGGGAGCAGGGAAGAGGGGTGTCAATCATAACATCAGGGCAGTGTCCTAAAAGAGCACTGAATATCCCAGTGCCACCTCTTTGTTGAGAGGAAGCAACCCTGAGGACTGCTAGTTATTCTCCTAAAGGATTGTACTAGGGTCACAAGAACTGGACCGTGTTGTATCTTCCTTGAAGCACTCCAGGCCAGTTTTTCTCTGGTCGTGGGTGGGGGTGAGGGGCTGCGAGTCCCGTGACACAGGCAGGATGTCTTCATGGCACAGCTGGAGCTCTGACTGACCTGACCCTCTGCAGCCTGAGCAGCCCTTTGCCTGTGGGACCTCCATGGGGAACCACAAAATTTCATTTTATCCGCATCTGCACCTTTAATGTCTGCTGAGTAGAAGTCCAGGTGCTGGGTGGGGATGTCTGGGGCCAGGGAAGGGGTCTGAGCTGAAATTTGTGCTGCATCTGAAATTTGTGCTAACATCTAACATATTAGAAGTTAGTATTAGAGACAGGGACCATGGGTTTAGACAGAGCAGGGTGAGGGCCTCTGGAAAAGGCCCCTACCAAAACTCCATATTAAACACTTAAGCAAAGCCAGAGTCACATTCATTCTCTAAAGTAAAAATATCAAACTAGGATTATAAGCATTCTTCAGTGAGATTAGTTAGAACTAAAAAGCCAGGAGCAACTTGGCCTAGAAGTTTGAATACTCCCCAGATAAAGGAAAGTACCTCAGCACAGCCTATATTTTCACTGTGTCAGTTAGAACAGACCATTGTAAGAATTACTTTAGCACCTGCTCAAAGGCCCAGCTTATTTAGAAAAAATTCTGTCTTAAAGCTAAGATTGCATTTTAATCAAACAAACAATAACGCAGCCCATCTTGGAAGCAAGGCAGGCAGGCTTAATTGACATGCTCCCAGATCAAAAGGCGGCTGTCCTGGAAAAGAATCAGAGCAGTAAATTTCTTGTGTTAAGCTAACTTCGAAGAATAACCCACTGATAAGAAGCTTAGTATCTCTTCAAAAATAAACATTTTGGGACCATCTGGCAGGTCTGCATGCCTAGCCCTTTGTCTCTCAACTGCCTATAAATCCCCTAGACAACACACCAGCCCAGACTTTCTTGTCCCCTCCCTGCGCAAGCCAGGAGCTCTTTCCTCTTACTTTATCTCTAAATAAAAGCCTCTCATTTGCTCTCCTACCTTGAGTGTTTGCAAACTTTGTTCTTTGACTCCGTGAACAAGAACCCTGGCATCGTCTGGATATGTGGGAATCCTCCCACCCACTGGACAGCAAGCAAGAGTCACTGTGCTGTCAGGGGACCTGACTCGAACTGATGAGATCGGGCTGCTTCTACCTGCTGGCAATGGAAAGAATGTGTGTGAAGATCGCGGCCTTCACGGGGCCTCCGTGCCGGCGGTCGGACAGCGTGGAGGGCTGTGCCACTCCAGGGGAAGGCAGGTGTGGCAGCCGCTGGTATGAGTCCTTCAGGACCTGCCTCGCCTCCGAGTCCAGGCCAGACTCAAATGCAGCCCCAGGAAGGGGTCATCCTGGACAATCTGATTTTACTCAAGAAATGGGAAGTTGGTCTAACTTTTGAAAATAAATCCAAGTAACTGAACACATTAAAAGACCAAAAGGACGAAAATATGTTCATTTCAATAGATATAGAAAAGTCCTTTGACAAAATTCTACTCAGTGCCTGATAAAATCTCTTAGCAAATTAGTATTAGAAAGGAACTTCCCTCACTGTTAAAGGGACCCTAGGAAAGCCCAGGGTTGGGGTCACTTGTACGGGTGTAAAGGTGAGAGGCTGCCCCCTTTCCCTCAGGCAGAGCTGCCCTTCCACCACTTCTGGCTACACCAGAGGACTGGGCCCGTCAAATATGCCAAGAAAAGAAATAAAAGGTGAACAGATCAGAAAGAAAGAAGTAAAACTGTCATTATCTGCAATGACATGGTTGTTTATGGAGAGAATCCTAAGGAATCTTCATAAAAGTTACTAGGATACCCAGGAGACAAGATTAATATAAGAAAATTGATTATATTCCTATTTTCTAGAAACAATTCAAAATACAAAATTCAATGAGATGACATCAAAAGTGCAATCTATTAAAGGAAAGATGGACAAATTTGACTTCATTAAAATTAAAAACATCTGTGTGAAAGTTCATGGGAAGGGGATGGAAAGATAAGATACCCTCTGGGAGAATATATGTGCGAACCATGTACCTGACAAAGGACTGGAGTCAAGAATATGCAAAGAATTCTCAAAATTCAAGAGCAAAAAACAAACAGTTTCTTACAAAATTGGCAAAAGAACTTGATAATGGGGGGAATCTAGTAACCACTGTGTTGCTCATGTAATTGTATATTAATGATACCAAAAGAAAAAAAATTGCCAAAAGACATTTTACCAAAAAAAGGTACTTTTTTGTCATGTGCAACTCTGTACATGGAATATATCCAACATCACTGCCAAGGAGACGTGGATCCAAACAACAGCAAGATCACTACACACCTGTCACTACACCCGTCACTACACCCGTCACTACACACCCATCACTACACCCGTCACTACACACCTGTCACTACACCCATCACCATACACCCATCACTACACCTGTCACTACACCCGTCACTACACACCCATCACTACACCTGTCACTACACCCGTCACTACACACCTGTCACTACGCCCATCACTACACACCCGTCACTACACCCGTCACTACACACCCATCACTACACCCGTCACTACACCCGTCACTACACACCCATCACTACACCTGTCACTACACCCGTCACTACACACCTGTCACTGCACACCTGTCACTACGCCCATCACTACACACCCGTCACTACACCCATCACCACACACCCATCACTACACACCTGTCACTACACCTGTCACCACACACCCGTCACTACACACCTGTCACTACACCCATCACTACACCTGTCACCACACACCCGTCACTACACACCTGTCACTGCACACCTGTCACTACATACCTATGTGAAGGCATAAGACAAAAATTAATGTCAAGAAAGAATGTTGGGAAGGATGTGGAGAAACTGGACCACTCCCTCCTCATTTGAGGGAGTGTAAAACGATGCAGCCGCTCTGGAAAAGAGTTTGGACATTTCTCATAAGACCAAACATGAAATTAACGTCTGATCCAGCAATCGCACTATTGGGCATTTATCCCAGATCAATGGAAACATATGCTCATGCAAAACCCGGGGCACGGATGCTTACAGAGGCTTTGTTTGTGATGGCCCAGAACCGGAAGGGCCCAGAAGTCCTCCCCGGGTGAATGGCTAGGCCCTTCCACACCGGGAACACTGCTGGGCAGCCAGAAGGAGCCAGCTACTGACGCACGCAACCTGGGTGCATCTCCGGGGAGTCAAACTGAGTGACATTTCGGAAATGACAAGATTTTAGAAACAGTGGGCAGATTAGTGGCTGCCAGAGGCTAGGGAAAGGGTTAAGGGAGGGGAAGGGAGGCAGTGTGGTTATAAAAGGTCAACAGGAAGCCCTTGTGATCACGGAAATATTGAGCATCTTGATTTTGGAGGTGGATTCCGGAACCCACAGTGGGGAGAAAACTGCAGACGACTAACTGCTCCCACACCGGGGAGCACGTGGGGAAATCTGAGCATGGCTGCTGGCCTGCACCAGTGTTGGTGCTCTGGTGGTGACATTGTACATAGTTGTACAGATGTGCCCGTTAGCCGACACCGGGTACAGATCTGTCTGCAATTTCCTAAAACTCCATGTGAATATACAGTTCTTTCAATCAAAATGTTATAGATTAAGTTATAAAAACATTAAAAATCAATGTCCTGTAGAATATCATCAAAAACATGATAGACTTAGAAACAAATTTAACAAAATATGTGCAAAAGAAATTAAAGAAGACATAAACATATGGAGAGACATATCATGTCCTGGAAGAAGGTGAGCTCAGAAGTTGAAAGGCTCAGTGTTGGCATTTCAGTTCCCCCAAGCTGATCTATGTAGGCTGTGAGATCAATCAACTCCCAGGGGGCTTTTGTGAAGAGATTAATGAGATCACTCAAGAACTTATAGGACGATGCAAAGTAGCTAAGACAGAAAAAGAGGAGCAAATCTGGAGATACAGCATCGCCTGCTCTTAAGTCTTACTGTAAGATTACAGTAATTAAGACAATATTGTTTTTGGTGTTGGGATGGATATATGGGTCAATGGAACAAACCCTCATATATATGGTCAATTGGTTTTTAGGAAGTCGTACATGGGGGAAAGAATCGTTTCTCAATTAATGGAGCCAGTATGTCAGACATCCCTACAGCAGAAAGAAGCTGCAGCCTGTCTCTCTGCCAATGCCTGTGGGTTATTCATGCACTGTATCTAATTATTTATCATCTACTTATCTGTGAAATTGATCTAGTGCCTAAATGTAAAAGCTAATACTATAAAACTTCTAGAGACAAATAAAAGAGAGTTTTATTTTTGGGCGAGGCAAAGTTTTTTTGTTGTTGTTAAAATATCATTGACATACTATCTTACGAAGGTTTCACATGAACAACATTGTGGTGTTGGCACCCACCCGTACTGTCGCTCCTCACCCCGCTGCAGTCACTGTCTATTGGGGTAGGAAGATGCTCTGGAGTCACCACTTGTCTTCTCCACGCCGTACTGCTTTCCCGGTGACCTACCTATGTTGTGAGTGTGAATTACAGTTAGGCAAAGATTTCTTAGGACACAAAAGCATGATCTTTAAAAGAAAAAAACATGAATTAGATTTCATCAAGATAAAAAAGTTCTGCTCTTAGAAAGATATTTTAAGGAAATAAAATTGAATTCCAAGCCCAGGAGAAAATATTTGTGTGCCTTCAAATAATACATACAATGGAATAAAAAGAAAACAAACAACCCTATAATAAATGGGCAAAAGATTTGAATAGGCTCTTCACCAAAGAAGAAGTTCAGATGGCAATAAGCACATGGAAGGATATTCAGCATCTTTAGTCACTAGGAAAATGTGCATTAAAACCGCATGACACCACTTCCTGCCTATGAACATGGCTATAGTCAAACAGAGACACTACTAGGTGTGCAGGGCCTGGAGCTGTCACACGGATGCAGACTAGGGACGCACGTGGAGGCTGTTTGGCAGTTTCTCATAGAGGTGAACATACTCTACCCATGACCCAGCAATCCCACTCCTAGCTTGTTACCCAAAACAAGGGAAAACATACACCCAAACAGACTTGCACGTAGCAGCTTTATTTATAAATCTGTGTATCCATATGATAGAATATTATTCAACAATGTGTTAAAAACAAGACAACAGGCTCCAGATGGAGTCACTTATACTAAGACCCATGTTGCCAAACCAAGACTTAATTCCTACCTTAATTACAGTTTCAGCCTCTTCCAGGAATGGCATCTTAAACTGGTTAATCTGGAATTCCCTGCGAGGTCATCTGCCTGATGGATGACCCCTATAGTCCCCTAAGGGAAGGTGACCTGCACGCAACCCATTGCTTTATGTTTGTGTGACTTCCTTGTCCCACACACCTGCCTGTAACTCTCCCATTTTGTACAGCTCCCTGAAGCTCTTCCTATCTGCCTGATGCAGGCTTTGTGATTCATGGATCTTTGAATAAAGCCATTAAGATTTTTAAAATTTACTCAGCTGAATTTTGTTTTTTAATATATATGGAGGAATGAACCTCAGCCACACACAACATGGGCGAACCTCAAAAGCAATATGCTAACTTAAAGGGGGGAGGCAGAAGAACATAGATACCGTACGGTTCCACTTATGTGCAAGAAGAGTGTAGCAGAAGTCAAGTCAGTGACTGCTGAGGGCGAGGGGCGGGTGGAGGGAGCTGAGTGCAGGAGGGGCCCAGGGACCCCTTCTGGGGTGACCAAAGGTCCTTAGGTTGCCTGAGGGGGTGCTTATGTGATTGCAATACATTTGTCAAAACTCACAAAACTGCATACTGAAATTCCATGTTTTATTTTTACAAATAATACCTCAACAAGCTGGTTTAAAAGGAACTCTTCATAAAGAAAAACTCCAGATTTAAAGCCCTTGCTGGTTAGTTCTTCCGGACATTCAGGGAAAAGACAAGGTCAACCTTGTAGAAGCTTTTTCAGAGTAAAGAAAGAAAGTAGCACTTCCTAGTGAATTTTAAGAAGCTGGCACAATCTTTGTTTTAAAAAAAATGTATAAAGTATTAGAAGAAATTAAACTTGCAGGGCAATGTCCTATGAAAACTAATGGAAACGTATCCCTCCCAAAAATGTCAGTAAGCCACCAGTGGCCACAGAAAGGAAAACATGCTGTATATTCCAATACTTGCAGAAAGTCGTTTGATAAATTCAGCACAATTTGTGATAACTCTCTGAGCAAAGTAGGAACAGAGGGATTTTTCTCATCGGATACAGGGCACCCGCAAGACAGGCCAGAAGTGCACCGCTTTCATTGTGAGCTGTGGAACGCCTCCTGCCGCTATACCATGTCTATCACTCTGTCTCAGAAAAAGAGAAAAGGGGATCATTTAAAATGAGAAATCAACCTCTCATCATTTGGATGTCCTATAATTTCGGGTTTAGAGAGTCCCATATGATGTCAGGGCAAATACTGGACTTAATACATGAATTTAGAAAGGTCACTTATAAGGTCAATATGTAAAAACCAACTGTATTTCTATATACCAGCAATAATAAATTTAGAATCTCAAGTTGAAAAAAAAGCCCACTGAATTCTGGGCAGCTTAGGGTAACTTCAGCTGCTTACATCCAAATCTGTTTACTCTTTCTGGCAAGGAAACCATGGCAAGCAACAGAGGCCACGGAAGCCCACCCTCCCTGACCTCAGCAGGCAGAGGTGCAGACACCCACGTCACTGACCTGCACATGGGAAAATGAAGGCCCACGTCCAGCAGAGCCCACCTCAGACCTGGGGCACCTGCTGTGCAGACAGTGGGCATCCCTGGAAAGAAAGGAGAGTGTGGGAGACACGGACAAAAGCCACTCTCAGGAGGAGAAGGGCGGGCACCTGGTGGGGCGATGCTGGTGGTCAGAGGCTAGGGGCTTGAGAGCGGGGACACAGGGCTCCGGAAATGTGTCCCTCCTTGGGACCAACAGCAGGGGTGATACCCTTTGAGGCTTGGTGGCCCGTGGAAGGGAGGAGGTGAGAAGGGGAAATAAACTGCTGCAGAGACAGAAGAGGACCCTCATACTGGAGGGCAGACGGCCACTGCCTTCCCCTGCCACAGGGGGGGCCGACCTGGAGACCCTGACCCTCAGCAAGGAGAACATGAAAACCAGAGCGACGCCTTTCTGGTGATGAAAACTGCCCAGAAAGCCAACTGTGAAGCAGAAGAAACCAGCAGTGCCTGAATTAAAACATCTGGTGACACAAAAAACCTTGCACTAGAAATTCAGAAAACATTCTGTACATTCCGATAGATGCAGAAGAGCCTTTGATAAATTCAGCCCAAAACAAACACAGACAATAAAAAGGAAGACATTACATGAGAACTGACTAAAGTGAGGAAAGAAACGGGAAGAAAACGCAGAGGCCAGCTTGGAAGTAAAGAGGAATGCACAAAATCCTGAGGGTGCACGTGCTGTGAGCGGGGAGCCGGCGAGAGGCTGGGAGGCCAGCGGGGAGTGAGGGAGGCCCGGAGAGCAGAGGCTACCTGAGAGGGCTCTCCTTGCTCCTGGAAGAATGACCCAGAATGGTGGCCTTCGAGCCTGTCCCAGCAGAAATCTTAGGTTACAGGCACAGAAATAATCCTCGGTGCTTGCAACGCAAACCAGCGCCTGTAAGGGAAGGATGGGTTGGGCTCAGATGCCTCGACAGCAACATATAAAGTGGGACGCAGCAAAGCAGAAATGATGAAAAGAGAAACTCAAGGAAATAAAGTTGGAGTCAAGTATTTTGTGTATAGTCAAGGCATCCTTCCAGGGTCAATGCTACAGGAAAGGCTTTTTAAAGCCCTAAACCTTGATTTCAGTGAAGCGGAAAAGACATGACCGTGCGCAGATCAGATTTCCAGAACCAAAATCTGGATTTTGAAAAACCAATTACTCAAAACAGCAAAGAAGGAGAAAGCAAAGGAAAGAAAGCCCAGGTTGGCGCGGTAGCGGTGGGCGTAAGCCGCGTGGAGGACGGACAGCCGACAGCCATCCTCAGATATGAGCACCTTGGCTCTCTGAAAAGGGGGACAGCGTAGGCATGGAGAGTGAGGCGATGGCTGAAAGCAGGCGGGGACTGAAACCCTGTCTGCTTCATACACCCATGTATGCGTGGAAGGCGCTGGGGCGCGGGACCCACCTGGAAACACACGTGACCAACACTGGGCCCGAGAGAGAGAATGAAGAGGTCAGTTCCAGAGAGAAGTACAGAAAGATAATAAAAGACACCCCAAACAAAGGGGGGTGTCCTCACACAAAGGAGATGACCTCAAACAAAATCCCACAATGCCTTCCAAGGCCAGACTCTTCCAATGACGCACAGAGTGTGTGAGAACACAACAATTTTGAAACAGATTATTTTAATGAAGCAAGTGTAATGCTGGTAAGTAACTCAATAAAAATTGGAAAAAGAAAATCATGGACTAACATCTCTTAACTGTGTCAGAGCAAAAATCTTAAATAAACGTTAACTAACAGCACCCAATAGCATGTTAAGAAAATAATAAACTCACAAAGTAAGATATATTCCAGGGTTTCAATGACAGCTACATATTAGGGAATTTGTTAATATAATTCCTCATATTAATAGACATGAAAATAAATATCATAGGCATAAATCTACAGACTTTGAAAATACCTTTTGAATAAATTAAATATCGTTTCTTAATTTAAAAAATATAAAATCTCCTAAAGTCATCATCTTAGCTTATAAGAAAAATACCAAAAGCATTCTAATCACTATTGAAATTCAGTGGGAAGGACTTGTCAATGGGATTTGAAAAGATTAAACAATTAGAGGCATTAAAATGGAAAAAGAAGCAAACGCAGCTCCATTTTCAGGCAATATGATAGTATGCCTGGAAGTCCTCGAGGATAAATAATAAAAAGAGCAAATTTGGAAAACAAGCAGCAATGAATCCGGATGCAAAGTAAACATGTGAGATTAAACAGCCATTGGAGGGCTTCCATGATTTGAAGGGATGAAGCCGACAGTGGCAGCCCAACACTCCCACTGGACCAAGAAGGGAAAACCAGAGAGACTGTAACTGTCCTATTTGACATGTTGGAGAGGTGGGAAGGGACCAGGACTGAGGGAGCCCCCTGAGGTGAGCTGGCTGCTGGGCCTTCCTCCTGGGGCATCGGCTGACTACCGCTGTCATGGAGGGACAGTTTGGGACCAAGGGACAGAGACTCAGCTCTGGAAAGTGAAGCCAGTGGCGGTCCAGCAGTTACAGACTGGCGGAGCCCACATGCATTTCCCCACGAGATCCCACGCTGAGTCCTGATGCAGGGATGACGGCCTGCGAGGGGGCATTTATGAGGAGGGAGACCTCCAGGGAGGCCGGCAGACTTTGAAGCTGCAGCAGCTGGGAGTGGGCCTAAGGCAAAGCATATGGTTACCCCTGGGTGACGGGATCCCCACCCCTTCCAAGGCTAAGGACCCAGGCCTGCCAGAACCTCAGCCACAAGCCTGGAGGGCCATGCCTGGGAAAGGGACACGCAGGGGGCTATTCGGGCCTGTCCAAAACTACAGTCCAGCCCAGCCAAGCTCAACTTCCGATAGGGTTGATGTGATAAGGACTTCACACACACTGATCTGGCTAAAAGAGGAAGTGGGGGGCCCTCGCCTATACCTCTACCTGCCTATCTATCTATCATCTACCTACCTACCTACCTTCCTATCCATCCATCAATCCATCCATCCATCCATCCATCCATTTATGTAGCCTCTGTGGTTCTTACTTATACAATGCCCAGCACGCAATAAAAAGTTCTGAGATCTGAAGAGACAGGGAAATGTGACCAATGACAATACAGGGAAAAGAGCTGTACACACAGACTGACAGATGGCGCCTTTAAAACAACCACGACAAGTATGTTCAATAAAATAGAGGAAAAAATTAACAAAATAGATTTAAAAACTAGTTTGTCTTGACAGAGAATATGACTCTCTGAAACAAATCCAGTAGACATTTTGTGAATCAGTCAGGATTATCCAGGGAAGCAGAACCAATAGGACAGAATGCACGCGTGCGCAGGAAGACATTCCCTTGAAGGAACTGGCTCATGTGACTGTGGAAGCTGGTGAGTCCCAAGTGTGTGGGGCGGGCTGGCAGGTTGCAGACCTGGCAGGAGCCAAAGGCTGTCTGCCGCTGGACTCCCTCTTGCTCGGGGGAGGTCCATCTTTTGTTCTATTCAATCTTCAACTGATTGGATAACAAATCTATGTTATGGAGAGGAATGTGCTTTACGCAAATCTCACCAACTTATAAATGTTAACCTCATCCAAAAACACCCTCACAGAAACATCCAGAATAATGATTGGCTATATATCAGGTACTATGGCCCTACCAAGCTGACACATAAATTAACCATCACATTCTGGAATTACGAATCTCTGACGTTAAGAACTCATTTGGGTGACTTAAGAGCAGGAGACAATATGAAGGTTGGGAGCAGCAGGACCGTGTGGATTCGCCCAAGTGCCGCCTGGAAAGAGCAAAACCACAGAACGGGACCGGTCAGAGTGTGAAGACAGGGGAGGCCCATCAGGGGTCCAGCTTCCATGAGATCGGAGGACTGGGAAGAAGGCAGGCAGGAGAGTGGGCCGGTACTCGAGGGGACGCTGTTTCTCCCCACCGATGAGGAAGATCTGGGATTCAGGAACCAGCAAACTCGGTAGCTCAGGCGCAGGGACTGCCCCCCCCAGCCTGTCGCATTGCAGTCTAAGAGCAGAAGGCGAGAGACAGCTGATCTGTAGTGGGGAGGAGACATCACCACGTTACCCTCAAGGGGACAGCACTTAGGGCCTCAGCACAGCCAGCCGCCATCCCACTTCAGGAGGGGGCTGGAAGGCCCAGCTCGCTTCACCCACTGGGCCTGGGTTCTGGAACCAGGGGCAGCGCAGAGGGTGTTGCTCTCAAAGGGTCATTGTTCGTTTCAACCTCCTGTGCGGCTCCCTAAAACACCAACGTAAAGGGGCCCTTATTTTGGCTAAGTGGGGCCCCTCTGTCCGAAGCAAGGAAGGGCCCTGGACTCTGGGGGCCTGCAGGCTGAGGGCTCACACTCATGGCTGAGCACCTCTCTTCTGTGACTCTGACACTCATGGTGCATGGGGTCTGCAGGCCCTAGGAGCCCACAGACTTGCCGGCCTGCGGCCCTCCGCCTGGGTCCAGCTCCCCATCCAGGCCCTTTCTAGGTGGGAGGCCTCCTCCAGTTCTGGGATGGCTGTCCTGGGGTCTCAGGGCACCCCACTCATGGGCTTCCCCAAGCACCACCACGTGCCTTTAAGCCTGATGTGAAATTCCCCGGAATCTTTGCTTAACAGTCCCCTGTCCCCACATCATTCTGAGAGCAGGCAGGGCATCTGCTGGTTTGGGCCTAAGCTGAAATCGAGGATGGGCCTGGCACACAGCAGGCACCAGACCTTACAGCCCAGCTGCTGGGAGGACTGCTGGAGCTCCGCGCGCCCGCTGGCAGGGGTCTGAGTGTCAGGCAGAGGCGCGGCAGGTCAGGGGTGAGGTCCTCTCCGCGCAGCTGAGCATGCTCGGGGGTGAGAAAAACACACGCTTATTAGCTCCAAGTTTCTGTGGGTCAGGATCCAGGCACCGGCCCCTGCCAGACTTCAGTCAAGCTGCAGGTCTGGGCCGGTTCTCACCTGAGAGCCCAGGGTGGGATGAGTCTGCTTCCAAACCCACCCGACTGTTGGCCGGGTTGGCCCGGGATGGAAGGAGTCAGGTTCTGGTTGGCGGGGGAGCGAGGCTGCTCTCCATCCGCCGCCCCACCCCTCTCAGAGTCAGTGAGAAACAGGTCAGCTTCAAAGCCAGCAGGGTGTCTCCCCTCAAGGTGGGCGCTGGGGTCCCTGCAACATGACCTCAATACCCCATCACAGCCACCACGTTTATGGGTGGAAGCAGGTCCCAGGTCCCACCTGCTCCCATGGGTGGGGATCCACAGGAGGGTGTGAGCTCCAGGGGACAGGACCACAGGCCACCTCAGAGTCTGTTCTCCAGAGAGGGGCCTGGCCATCCCCTCCCGTGTTAATACCCTGCCCCAACCTTAGGAAGAGCTGCTGACAGGCACACAGCTGGCCAGGGGTTTGGAGGTCATAGGCCTGCGGTATGGGTGCCCCCGGGCTGCCCAGACAGGGGTTGGGGAGCTAACAGGCAGGGGGCCTCTCTCTGCCCTGGGGAGCACTGTTAGTTATGGGGTGGGGTGGAGGGTAGTCTGGAGTCCAGGCCAACCTCTGACCTCTCTGCTCCAGAACCTCAGAGGGCAATGCCCTGGGTAAGCAAATTTGGTCTGGCCCCCCTGGAACCCAGGCCAGCTGGGGAAGGCCAGTCACCTTTCTCCGCCACGTCATCCTCTTTGCAGGTCCAGCTTGGCTCTACTCTCCAGAGACCCTTCGGGGGCCTGGGGGCTGTCAGTTTATCCTCTGCCTGGGATGGGGCTGAGAGGGTGGCAGACACTGTCTCTCCCCCACTTTAGTCAGGCAAAGTCAGTGTCTCAAACTCCCAGCAGAAAACACAGTGAAGCCGAAAAGCAGGAAGGTGTCCTGAGAGCTGCCTGGAGAGGGGCGGGCAGGCTGCAGAGGGCGTGCAGGGCTCCTTCAGGGCCAGTCGCAGGTGTTAGGCAGGAAAATAGGTATGAGCAGGGTGGAAAGAGAGTAAGGTCAGTAAAGCCCACTAGAAAAGGCTCAAAGTTAACCAGCTGAAACTAGAAAGCCAGAAAAGACTCAGAGTTAGAGTTAATCAGTTAAAGCTCAAAAGGTCAGGGGCAACTTGGCCTTGAATGTTTAAATATTCCCCAGAAAAGTGAGCACAGCCCACGTCTTCATTGTGCAAATTGGATCGTGCCATTGTAAGATTGACTGTAGCCTGCTGAAAGACCCACCTATAAACAGCTTAATAAAGACAGGAAGATTCCATCTTAAAGCTAAAATTGCATTTAAAAAAACCCAGGAAGCTAAGAAGATTCTTGACTCAAATAGACAATAACTCAGCCCACCTTGGCCCCCCACCCAGCAGCCAGTCTTAATTGATATGCTCCCAAACCAGGAAGCTGCTATCCTGCAAGGGTCCAGAGCACTAAATTTCTTGTGTTAACTTAATTTTAAATATTCAAAGACCACTTAACAAGTCCACACCCCCAGTCCTTTGTCACATTCCTGAAAAATCCTTAAAAGGCGGCACCCCCAACTTTTCAGGGCACACCTCTCTCTGAAGTCACCTGCACTTTGAAGTGCGTAGACTTTCTCTCCAACCTTTCGGGGCACCTCTCCTCCCTGAGGTTGCCTGCACATTTTCTCTCTTTAAGTAAGTAACTTTAAATAAAACTTTTACTTTGCTTCACTTCTGTGTTTCTGCCCTTCAATTCTTTGTTACGGTGGGGACAAGGACCGAGGAGAATACACAACGCTTCCCCAACACAGGGCCACCTGCCACCCACTGACTCAGGCGGGAGAGGGAGTGACAGGGGCCCCAGGGGTGCAGCTCAAGAGGTGACTGAAGGTGGAGGGACCCGGACTGTCCCAAGGGACCCTGTGGAAGGGAGCCAGCCCCCAAAACACCCACTCGTCTCTCCACCCAATCTCCCCTGGGTCCCCGCCAGTCACCCCCAGCGTTTGATCTCACGTGGCTGTGGCGATGTGCGGGCTCCCCAGGGCAGCTCTCCCCAAGGCTGCAGTCAGGTGGTGTGTCTGATGTCACCGACATCCTGTTCCTGCCCCCCCTACAGTTGCCAGCACCCACCAGCCCTGAGACAGGTAGAGAGAGAGAGAGAAAAGGAGACCAGTCCAGCCCCACACACGCAGGCCCTGACACGGTGCCCTGTGACCCAGACCACCGGCGCTGTGAGGCCCCAGTACATCTTGTTTTTTCACTTTAGAGACCCCTGGGTCAGGTAATCAATGGACCAAGGCACAATTTGTTATACACGCATGAGGTAAATTTGGTGTTTGGTGTCCGATAGGTGCCTTATAATAATCCTAAATCCTGACCCCCCCCACCCCACTGCTGCCTGGCAGAGATTTCATGAGCTAAAGGTGCAGATGACGCCGCCACATGCATGTGGGAGGCGATTAACGACTAGAGAGTGAGCATTTCCGCTGCCCGCGGCAGGAAGCACCCGGATTCTCTCAGGGCTGACGCCCTCCCAGGTGGTACAACTTGGTCCGGCAGGGTGCCTGTCGCCTCCTGTCTCTAATAAAGTGCACAGCTGCTGCGCACCCCTAAGCCTCCCCGTTAAATCCCAGTAGTACTTGCAGCCTGTCCCACAGCCCCTCTCCTCTTCACCTTCCCACCTGACCTCTGAACACCCAGGGCACTTCAGGGGGCTTGGGAAGAAACTGACAAGCTCACAGTTTGGGGCACTGCCTGCTGTAGGGAGCCACCATCAGGCCCCTGGGCAGGATCCGCCCCCCACCCCACGGGCCTCTGGGCCATGTGGCTGCAGCCCCACCCACAGCTGGTCTGCTGGCCTGGGCCCCTCAGGTCCCACTGCCCGGGGGCCCTGCAGGCCTGAGCCCCAGCCAGAGCCGCCCTGCTACCCGCTTATCAGAAATGTCCTTCCTACCCCCTCCTGGGCACAGCCAGCAGGCTGGCAGCCTGCAAGTCACAGGAAGGGAGACGCTAAACTGGGAGGAGGCCGCGGGAGAAGTGTGCTGGGAGGGGGCAGGGATGGCGGCGTCTCGCCTCCTCCTGGAGGCCAGTATCCCCGGGGAACACCCACTGGGCACTCGGCACGCAGATGAGGACACCGTGGGGTCAGGACCGACCAGAGCATGCGGGACGGGATGGCACCGCGCCCGGCACTCAGCGCAGCCTGGGCCGACACCAGCCCTGGGCACCGAGCCCTGGAAACGCTTCACTTTCCTTTTCCCCCTCCGACCCTCCCCTCCCTCCCCCTTCCCGTGCGCCCCACTCCTCCCTCCCTGACCCGCCCTCCCCCAGGCTGCAGGAAAGGATGTTCACCGCCCTGGGTCCCCTCCTCCCAGGCCCGCCCAGCCCCCTGCTGTCCTGCTCCCCACCCCTAAAGGGACTTTGCCCTCCAGCCCAGAGCAGAGGGGAGGCCAGAGCCCAGGCTCAGGGACCCAGCAGGACAGGCGGCCCCCACCCCTGGGGCCTGCTTCCTCTTCTGGAACCGGGGTCCAGGCCCCAGTCAGCTGCAGGCAGAGTAGTGGGGGAGCAGCACCTGGAGGGCAGTGGGCGCCCAGACACGGAGGCCACTGGGGTTGCCAGGAGCAGAGCCTCTGTGCCCAGACGTCCTGCCACTGCCGCGGGCGCCCCGTGTGCGCAGGTGAAGTCGGGTTCCCCGGCCTGGCTTCCAGGGCCGCTGCGCAGCTTCGGCTTTCCCGGCCCGGCCCCGCCCAGCCCGGCGGCACTGCCCAGCCCAGCCCGCCCCACCCAGCCCCTTCCCTGTTGAGCCCCTTTAGCGATGTCATTTGTTATTTGAGTGAACAGGGAAATGAATGTGTGAGGCAGGAAGATAGATAGGAGTTGGGTGGAGAGGGAATGAAGGCCAGCAAAGCCCACTAAAAAGGGATTTGGAGTTAACGGGATAAAACTAGAGGCAGACAAGACCCAGAATTAATAAGTTAATCAGCTGAAGATCAAAAGGCCAGGAGCAACTTGGCCTGGAATGTTTGAATATTTCCCAGATAAAGAAGAGTATCTCAGGATAGCCCGTGTCTTTATTGTGTCAGTTAGATCATGCCGTCGTAAGATTGACTTAAGCCTGCTAAAAGGCCCAGCTTATTCTTTAACTTAACCTATATCATGCTTTTTCCTCCTCCAGCCCCTAATCAAGTAATTTACAACCTGGGCAATTAATATGGCAAGGACACCGAGCCATAAACAGCATAGTAAAAACAGAAAGGATTCCATCTTAAAGCTAAGATTGCATTTCAAAACCCAGGAAGTTAAGAAGATTCTTAACATACTCTTTAGCAAACAGACAATAGCTCGGCCCACCTTGGGGGCTGGGCAGGCCGCCTTGTCTGATCTGCTCCCAGACCAAGATATCGATGTCTCAGGAAGTATTCAGAGCAGCAAATTTCTTGTGTTTAGTTAATTTTAAACATTTGGGGACCACTTAACAAGTCTGCACCCTTTGTCACATTCCTGAAAAATCCTTAAAAGGGGGAACCCCCAACCTTTCAGGGTGCTCCTCTCTCTGAGGTCACCTGTACTTTTTAAGTAACTTTAAATAAAACTTTTACTCTGCTTCACTACCGGGTCTCTGCCCTTCAGTTCTGTTGCGGCGGGACAAGGACCCAGGAAAACACACAACATCCCCACCCTAACAAATGCATCCCACTTGGGGACTTGTCCTCTGTGACAAGGTACCAGGGCTTCTGGAGAATGTCCTCATTTCCACCCCCTTGAATTCTTTTTCTTTTCTTTTAATGCAGGTTTGACCCACTGGAGTCCATCAGAACGTCTTCACTACCGCCCGAGTCTCAAACCTTCACCCTGACTCGCTTCTGGATCCTTACATAAGGTGCAGGCTGGGCCTGCTCTCCTTCCCTGGTCTCTGGGTCACCTCATTTCCTGGGCAGACCCCTCCTCCTGCTGTCTGGGGGGG
>JAQQAC010013450.1:65339094-65354571 GCA_029783875.1 Phataginus tricuspis | reverse complement strand
GGGGGGGTCCCTCCCTCAGCCCCATTGAAAGCATCACATGAGTGCTTGGCCACCTGTGCTGGGGGGCCATCCCCCTTTGGGGTGTTTATGACACTGCCCCAGACCTCAGGGACTTTGGGAGATGGGCCAGAACCCTGAGCCACTCTGCTGGATGGTGTTGCTTATGGACAAAGGCACATTAGAGCTTCTGGCTACCTGGACAACCCAGGCCGCCCACAGCACCTGGGAGCATCCAAATGGTGAGTGAATGAACCCCCACAGGGCGCCTTTCCCCAGTCAGCCTCTGTTCCTCATTCTGTCACCTGCGCAGTCAAAGCCCCTTGGCTGTGAACAGATACTTCCCCATGGCAGATGGACCAGCAGACCACTGGCCTGGGCCCACACCTCCTCAGTCCCTGTGGACCACAGTATGGCTTGGAAAAAGGAAGTGGGCACGTAGCAGCATGGCTGTGGACTCGGGGAGCAGCAAACCTGCCTCTGAACCAGGGTCCAACATCTTTCCCACGGGAGACCCCCATCCATTTCTCCCACAGGCCCTTGGGGCCGAAGCCTCACTCATCGCCCCACTGAGCTCCTGTCCACCTGGCCCTGGCATCCCTTTCCCAAGTCCCAGAACCCCAGGGGCTGGCGCCCATCCTGCCTGCCTGCAGGATACCACAGGTCCCACCCCTCCTCCCCAGCTTTCCTTCCAGAGCATCTGTGGACTTGGGGGACTCCTCTCTCCCACTGCCCCCAGGCGGGCCTCAGTATGGGGCCCTACTCTAGGGGATCCCTGGGCTCTCTGCACTCCAGAACTCTGCTATCCCTGCCCCCGCATCAGGACCCTGCTGGGAGGTGGCCCCAGTAACAGCTCACAGCCTGAGCAGGAAGTGGTGGGCACATCTGTGTTTATTTGAGGCACCAAAGCAGTAGGAGGGCTCTGCGGGGGGATGGGGAAGCGGCAGCTGGATTTGGGGTGGGGAGCCCACTGCCCAGTCTTGAAGCCTAGACCTGGAAGCAGTGAACTCATCCCCCAGAAGGCTGCCCTCGAGGTGAGTGAGACACCAGAGAAGAGGAGCTGAGTGTCAGCACCTGGGGCTCTCAGGAGGCCTGGACTCCAGACACTCACCTCCACATAGGCCCTGACACAACCATGCACTCACACACGTGCATGGCAGAGGCACATGGCCACACCTGCCCACGCAGCAGAGCACAGGCAGACACCATAGCGTGGCCACCTTCTGAGACTCAGTGGGACAAAACACATCCCCCACATCAAGTGGGGAGGACCGGGGCCTGGGTCTGTAGGTGCCCCTCCCAGTGTGCCGGAGGGACTCAGTTCAGACTCTGGGGGCCTCAGGCTACAGGGGGACCCTCATCCCTTCCCAGGTTCCCTGAGGAAGGTCCTATCATTGACCCCAGAAGTGAGGGCAGCTGGCCCCTCGGGGCAGGTGTAGGTGCAGAGGCGAGCCTGACCATGGGGACTGAGGGCCAAGGGGGTGGGATCAGGCAGGGTGAGGAGTCAGACGAGGGAGCTCTGGCACCCCCTGGGGTCTAGGAGGGGTCTGGGCCCAGGGTCTTGGCGGTCAGGGGCCAAGCTGCAGCAGGGCCAAGAGGAGGCCGAGCAGGAGCCCAAGGCCCAGCAGGGTGGCGCTGGCCTGCAGCCTGCCGTCGGCTGCGCTCAGGTTGCACAGGAAACTCTGGCAGCAGTGGGTGCCCACCGACGCCACGCCAAGACTGATGCCCTTCGGGCCGGGGCAGATGGGGGAGCAGCCCTTGTTCAGGGTGTGGCCGAAGTCCACCAAGTTCCCTGCATGAAAACAAGGTTGTGAGCGCAGGGGCCTGGGGCTAGCCGGGGGCAGAGGCCGGGCTGCTCGCCAGCGCTCACCGATGCCTGCAGAGGCAGATACGGTCACACAGTAGTTGTCGGAGTCAGAGCAGATGGTCGGCTTCAGGCAGTAGAAGTTGCTGTTCTGATTCGTGCAGGAGAAGCACACGAGGGACTGGGCTGCAGAAAGGGGACATGTGCTAGGTGGCACCCATCTCGGGTCCCTTCCCAGTCCCTGACCCAGGCACAGGATGCCTGTTCTGGAGACATTACCTGAGCAACTATCTTACGTGAGGCCTAGGGCTGGAGACAGGAAAGGCAACGACACCAGATCCTGGCCCCCGAGGAACTCCCGGGACACCCAAATGCACGGTGACAAGAGTGTCAGGGGCAGGGCTGGGGCCTCCAGTAGGGGCAGGAGGGAGGAGTGACCCGCTTTGCTAAGGGAGAGGGGTCTGTCAGGCTGCACGGAGCAGGTCCCACAGCATGGGTGGAAGGGGAAGTGCAGGGGGGCCCGCGTCCTGGGCCTAGGGCGCCTCACCTTGCTCCACACCCAGGAGGGCAGCCAGCAGCGTGGTCAGGAAGACCTTCATTCTGGAGGGACAGGTGTCCCGTCTGGGGTCTCCGAAGCCAAAGCAGCCCACCCTGCTCCAGAGACAGCATGTTGGAAGGCCAGGCTGCACCCACTTTGTAAATGGGGGGAGGGACCGGCCAGCTTCCAGCAGCAGGGCCAGGACAGAGGGTCTTTCTGCCCCATCCCGGCCTCCTCCTCCTCAGAGCACACTCCTTCTCGCGGAGGCCCCTCCCCAAGCCTGTGACACTTGCTGCTGGACTGGGGGCGGGGTGTGGGGGGGCCGCACACTGAGGCCAACCGACAGAAAACGAAGCTTAGGGAATGGCTCCTGCCTGTGGCCCTGGGGATGAAGGATGGCGACCAGTAAGGACTTTAGTGGGCCTGCCTCCAGAACTTCCCATGGGTCAGCTCCATGGCTGCTGTGGGGGCCCCAGGGCTGGGCTGGGGGGCATGAGGTACATTTAACCGAGCACTGCCTCGGGCAGCTTCTGTGCTGGCGGACAAGGGGTGCTGCCCACTCTTTATGTAAGTCAATGCTGAAGGCCATAAGCCCGTGAGTGCCGGCTGTCCCCTGCGTTCTGTGGCCGGGAAACAGGCAGCTACCTTTCAAACTAGCAGAACAGGCACTGGCTCGGCCTGTGGCATGTGGGTCCCTGGGGGCTGCCCTGGTCCTGTTCCAGGACCCAGGCCATGGCAGTGGGTAGAGACAGCACGCTGACTGTGGCCGGCTGGGCTTCTGGTTCTGTTGTGCAGGAGGCCTGGAGTGGGGGCAGCCTGTGCCTTCTGCTGGGAGCCGGGCAGCTGGGGCCGGGGAGGGGCCTTCCAGGCCTCGGTAGGGTCCTGGCGCCTGGAGGAAGGGGAGTGCCAGGCAGAGACTAGGTTTGGGGAGGGCCCTTCGGGGACCCCAAGAATGGGTCCCAGGCCTCTTCTGCCCAGCCCCGGCCTGGGCCAACATCCTGGGGCAGGGGCGGGAGCTGTAGATGTCCAAGGGCCCCACATGGGGCCCATCCCCAGATCCAGCAGTTCAAGTGGGGAAAGAACCTCCCTTTCCTCTCTGTTAAGTGGGGCCTAGGCATGGAGGGCCCCTGGGCTGTCCTCAGGGAGCTCTGGAACCCAGCCAGGCTCAGTGGGCCCCACTGTCCATTGCCAGGCACCCACCAGCGGCCTGCTGGGCTGAGTGGAGGCACTAGGGCCCACCGGCATCCCTGGGATCAGGCTAAGGGGGCCGGAGCCAGTGCCGCCGGGACACAGGCTATGCACACGCCCAGACTGACAGGGCCGATTTCTGGGAAAGCCAGACCCAGAGGGAGGAGCCTGCCCTGGTCCCCAGGGCTGGGAGCAGCTGAGGTGGTCTCCTAGGCACCGCATACGAGGAGCTTGCTTCCACCTCTTCCCTGGGCAGCCAGCTGACCCCGGCGTGACCCACCAGAGAGGCAGGCTATTGTACCCGTCCCGCAGGCCCGCTGAGAACTCAATCCTCTTTTCGATTCTGGAGGCCGCCCCCCACCCCGAGGCCCCATGGGGAGCCTAGAGCTGGGTGACGGGCTCCCGGTGCCCACGCAGCCGGGGCCACCCAGCAGGGAGGGCGCCTGCGGCGGTCTCCACCCTCTCCCGCTCCGATCTTTGGAAACGTTCGGGGAGGCTGGGGGATGGGGGCGGCGGCTCAGACCTCTGAGGCCGGGACCACGAGCAAACCCCGGCTCCCAGCCTCCCCCAGACCCCACTCACGCCTCCCCGGCGCCCCGATCGCTCGCTCCCCACCAAGGCCGCCGTCCCCGCGCCCCACATCCGCCCCGGCCCCGACCGCGGCGACTCACGCCGGTCGAACGCAGATCCACGGCTTCCGAAGATGCCCAAGCCTGGCGCCAGAGAGCGCGACAGTGCCGGACTCCAGGCCGGCCGAAGCCGCGGTAGGACTGCGGGGCACGCGGGGGGCGGCGGGGCGGAGCCGTGAGGGGCGGGGCGAGGGGCGGAGCCGGCGAGCCGGCGGGAGTGGGGGGCCGCCGGGCTGAGTTCCGGGGGGGGTGTCCTTTCTGCAGAGGAGGTGGGGCTTTCCGACGGAGGGACCGGCCGGCGGTGTTGGGGAGGCCGCGGTGACGCCTTCAGAAGCCCGCCCGCCGGGCCCTGGCCTCCCTTGGCGAGGCTGGGTGGTGGCTGGACCCGCATCGGGAGACTGGTGGGGGTCGGTTCCCGGGCAGTGGTTGTGGACCACAGGGTCCCCGCGGTCTGGGCCGAAGAGCCCGGGTCTTTGCTGTCTCCAGACCCCGCCTTCCTCTGGGCGCAGGGCTGCCTCCTATGCGCCCCCGCCCCCGGTCCCCGCAGCCCGGGAGGGACTCAGGAGCCGCCGCCGTCCCTCCCGGCCCGCAGCCCAGCCTGACCGGGCCTGACCCGCGGGGGCGAGGGGCGGTGAGGGCAGGGCAGCCCACAGCGCCCCAGCCTCTGCTCCTCTCTCTCCATCTCCGGGGCGCTCAGACTGCCTGGGCCAGGGCTGCCAGGCTGTTCCTCTGCCACCCTGGCTGTGCCCCCCCTTCCTGCAGAACCACCTGCTTGCCAGGGAAAAATATTTCCCACTCTCAACCCACAATTCCTGTGGGGAGCTGTTCCTCCCGATCTTTCCTCTGAGCCTTTCTGGGTGGCGGCTGGGAGACAGCCGTGGAGGCCCTGGGGAGGCTCTTTCCAGGGGAAGGGAGGCACAGGGAGAGGCACTGAGGCCGGGCGGCCAGGACAGAGCTGACTGGGAGAGGGACCCTTGACGCAGGGGACAAGCTGCATGGACAAGGTGTAAGGGAACGTCAGGCATTGTGTGAGTGTGTGATTGGGGCTGTGAGTGTGCATGCGTGCATGTCTCCGCAGAGCCCCGGAGTGGGGCCGCTGCTCATATGGTCTTCTGTGATGTCCAGGTGATGGGGTGTCAGACGGATCAGCTCGGGAAGGCTCCAGGGCCTGTTTCCCTGGAGGCTGAAGCTGGGGCTCTGTGTGTGGGTGGTGACATCTGTGGTGGTCCACAGCTCTGGGGGCCGTGGCCCTGTTGTCCTGGGGACCTGCACTAGGTGTGGCCCTCTGGTACCTGCTCCTGGGACCTGGGCCAGGCCGCCCCGTCCCCTGTCCAGCATCTTTCCCTGTCTTACACTGAGCTTTGAGGTTGCCCTGGGAGGGGGGACGTGAAGGGCCTCTCGAGTGTTCTGGAGCCCCTTGCCCACCTGTCCAGAAGGGAATTGGATGAATTCTGGTCCCTGTAAGAGGCACACATTCTGTCTTGGCTCTGCCCATCAGGTTTTGTGGGGGTTACTCGTTTGGTGTCTCCCCGGAGGACGTCAGCTCTCAAGACGGGACATTGTGTGTGTGCAGCACCCAACCATCCTGGCCCATGGCAGCTGCTCAGCAAGTATGTGTTGGTGAAACGCAAGTGGGCGTGGCCTGTTCAAGGCAGGACCCTGTGATGGGAAAGCAAACTCCTCTATGAGGAGATTCTGACGCTTTTGAATGATCAGCTCACAGTATGTTCTTAAGGTCACGGCCACAGATTAGCCACAAAACACAGATGTCCTTGGAAAATGTTGTGTCTGAGCACGGATGGCAGAGCCGGGGGTTCGTGCAGTGCCCGATAGCATGATCTGTGGGGTCATCCTGAAAACCGAGGTGGGCAGCCCTGGTTGGCGCCCGCGTTGCCGGCTCCGGGCATGCAGTCCCGTGGAGCGTGTCTGAGGGCAGGTGTTGAGACTTGGTTTAGTCTGCCGCTCTTAAGGGCCACAGCCTCACAGCCATAGCACCCCCGAGAGGTGCGACGTGGGGGCCCATCCCTCCCAAAGGAGACCCCACATCCAGGAGCTTGGCATACCCCGGAGCCACCAGCCAGAGACATTTCCTGGGACCAAAGTGACGCCAGGGCCAGGGTGGGGTGGGAGGGGGCTTCCATAACAGTCCCACCTACCCATGGTGGACTAACTCCTGCACCCTCCTTCCCTGAGTTCCCTGGCCACCATGAGGTGGACCTCTGGGCAGCATTGTGAGCCCATCTCCCCTCTGAGGCATCTCAGATGTGTGATGATGGATGGGGAGTGTCTAGGTGAGGCTGGGCTCAGAGCTGAAACTTCACAGCTCTCCTGGGTGCCCTGAGTTATACCCACGCCCACCTCAGGGTGCCCGGGTATTATGGGTGCTTGGCTTCCTCCCTGGAATGGACAGGAGCCTGCTTGCTCCTGAGTCCCCACATTAGCTGGGATGCTCCTGGAGTGGGCCCTCAGTCCCTGCCCCCCTTCAGGAGTCACAACATCCCCTCCTCCAGCCTCCCTCCTTCCCATCTCCTACCTTGGCAGCACTAAAGGGTGTCTGGGTCACCCTGGGCCTGGAGTGCCCTCTGGTGCTGGTTTTGGGTGCTCCAGAGTCCTGCAAGTATGGCCTAGGGAGCCAGGGTGTGAATCAGGTCGGAGGCCGAGGGCTGCACCCCTCTGCAGGGTACGCGTGTACACCTGTGTCCAGGCAGCTCCCCCACTCATGCTTCAGGGACCTTCCTCCAGGCAGAGCTTTCTGAGGCTTGGGTCATGGGCACTTTAATGCTGCTGGATGCCTCCTGGTCCTGTCCTGGCTGTGTACCTAGGTGTCACTGTGGTCCCTGCGTCCTGGTTGAAACCCTGGAGCTGAAGTCCACTTGGGAGAGACTGGTGCCCACGGCCCTCATTGTCCACACGGGACACCGACAAGATCAGGGAGCCAGTGGGGTGCACACCCAGCCTGGCATGGGGTCCTGAGGCTGTGGCATTCTGCCTTCTTGTCCTAAGACAGAAGGGGCCCCTCCACCATACCTTCTGGCGTTCGGGCTGATAAGCCGTTAACCTGACAACCTCCACCTGCCTGTGGGTGGAGTTCACGCAGTGTTGCCACTTGCTGGGGGCCTCCAGTTTCTGGGTGGCCCTGTGCTTCCCCTGGAACTGCTCCCCACTGACCACGAGACCCCAACTGTGTGTCAGCGTAGGGGCATGGTGGGGGAAGGGTGCTGGCCTGGCTCTTCTCCCACCCCACCCCCCTAGGCTGCTCTGCTACCTGGGTCCTCAGCAGGACAGGGATCCTGGAGCCAGCCTCCCAGGCTGTGGGCCTCCTGCTGCTCTGGGGCACTAGCCAGAAGGAGGCCACACCCGGCAGTGGTCGCTCATGTGTAGGGAGAGCAGCCCCAGCCGCTGGTGGAGCTGCTGGTGAGGCTGCTGTCACTGTGTGACCTTGAACGTCTGCCTTACCTCTCTGGGCCCCACTCCCACATCTCTGAGTGGGGCCTGAGCACACTCTCAGGCTGGCTCCTGTCTCTCAGAAAATAGTCCAAAGGGCTATGGTCACTTCAGAGCATTTGCTCCAACCACTGGGGCCCTGGGCTCTTCGTCTAACTCCATGCCTTCCTCCATGCCTTCCTCTGCACAGCTGTTCCACATCCTGGAAGGAAGTCTGTTGCAGACCTCCCTGGCCTGCGCCCTCACTGCTCTGTCGAGTGTCCACATCAGGGGCCTCCCCTCCTGCCGTGGAAGGACCTGGTGCCTCTCTCTGCAAATAGGACTTGGTTTGGTGTGCACTAGGTGCTCCATTAATGACTGGGTGACTATATCTGATGGACGACAGCCTGAGAGAGGGATGTGGGGACAGAAATCCACACTTAGAATTTACAAGCACGTTTGCAAGGTATGCACTGCAGGAAGCAGGGGGAGGGGCACCGGTTTGGGCATTTGGGGAGGCCGGCCCCAAGGGGGAGTGACCAGAGCAAAACTCTTGGCAGGGACACTGCTGCAGGCCAAGGGTGGAGGCAGAGAGAGAGGCCAGGGCCTTCAGACCGTGATGCAGGGCCGACCCCTGTTAAAAAACCGGCTTTGTCGCACATTTAATCTATTGGATGTCTCGTGAATCTGATTCTTTCATAATGTCATGACTTTAGGGTCTGGCAAGAGAAGTGGGTTTCCCTGACTCAACACCCCCCAGAGCTAGGCCTCAGCCTGGGCTTTAGGGAGAATTCTCTCTGGGCCCTGGTGGGACTCAGGCTCGGGGTGAACCTTTGGTCACTGATCCCACAGTTACAGTCAGGGACAGGCCATCACCCTGCACACAGGCCCAGCCACAGTCCTTCCCCTTCTCAGCAGGGCCATGAGCCGCCACCCCCCATGTCTAGGAGGCTTACATCTTTTTTTTTTTTTTTTTAGATATTATTGATATACACTCTTATGAAGGTTTCAAATGAAAAAACAATGTGGTCACTACATTTACTCATATTATCAAGTCCCCACCCATACCGCAATGCAGTCGCTGTCCATCAGTGTAGTAAGATGCCACAGATTCACTGTTTGCCTTCTCTGTGCTACACTGTTTTCCCCGTGACCCCCCACACCATGTGTACTAAACAAAATACCCCACAATCCCCTTCTTCCTCCCTCCCCACCTGCCCTCCCACACCCCTCCCCTTTGGTAACCACTAGTCCCTTCTTGGAGTCTGTGAGTCTGCAGCTATTTTGGTCCTTCAGTTTTCCTTCGTTGTTATACTCCACAAATGCAGGAAATCATTTGGCACTTGTCTTTCTCCACCTGGCTTATTTCACTGAGCATAATATTCTCCAGTTCCATCCATGTTGTTGCAAATGGTAGGATTTGTTTCTTTCTTATGACTGAATAATATTCCATTGTGTATATGTACCACATCTTATTTACCATTCATCTACTGATGGACACTTAGGTTGTTTCCATATCTTGGCTATTGTAAATAGTGCTGCGATACCAACATAGGGGTGCATATTGTCTTTTTGAGTCTGAGATGTTGTATTTGAGTAAATTCCGAGGAGTGGGATTCCTGGGTCAAATGGTGTTTCTATTTTTAGTTTTTTGAGGAACCTCCATACTGCTTTCTACAATGGTTGAACTAGCTTACATTCCCACCAGCAGTGTAGGAGGGTTCCCCTTTCTCCGCATCCTCACCAGCATTTGTTGTTCTTAGTCTTTTCAATGCTGGCCATCCTTACTGGTGTGAGGTGATATCTCATTGTGGTTTTAATTTGCCTTTCCCTGATGATTAGTGATGTGGAGCATCTTTTCATGTATCTGTTGGCCATCTGAATTTCTTCTTTGGAGAAGTGTCTGTTCATATCCACCATCCATTTTTTTTACAATTTATTTTGGTATCATTAACCTACAATTACATGAGCAATATTGTTCCATCACCCATTTTTTAATAGGGTTATTTGCTTTTTGGGTGTTGAGGCATGTGAGTTCTTTATATATTTTGGATGTTAACCCCTTTTCGGATATGTCATTTAGAAATATATTCTCCCATACTGTAGGATGCCTTTTTGTTCTGTTGATGGTGTCCTTTGCTGTACAGAAACTTTTTAGTTTGATGTAGTCCCATGTGTTCATTTTTGCTTTTGTTTCCCTTGCTCAAAGAGATGCATTCAGGAAGAACATGCTCATGTTTATATTCAGGAGATTTTTGCCTATGTTGTCTTCCAAGAGTTTTATGGTTTCATGACTTACATTCAGGTCTTTGATCCATTTCGAGTTTACTTTTGCGTATGGGGTTGAACAATAATCCAGTTTCATTCTCTTGCATATAGCTGTCCAGTTTTGCCAACACCAGTTGTTGAAGAGGCTGTCATTACCCCATTGTATGTCCATGGTTCCTTTATCATATATTAATTGACCATATATGGTTGTGTCTATATCAGGGCTCTCTACTCTGTTCCATTGGTCTATGGTCCTGTTCTTGTGCCAGTACCAAATTATCTTGATTACTGTGGCTTTGTAGTAGAGCTTGAAGTCGGGGAGTGTCATTCCCCCAGGTTTATTCTTCCTTCTCAGGATTGTTTTGGCTATTCGGGGTCTTTTGTGGTTCCATATGAATTTTAGACCTATTTGCTCTAGTTCGTTGAAGAATGCTGTTGGTATTTTGATAGGAATTGCATTGAATCTGTAGATTGCTTTAGGCAGGATGGCCATTTTGACAATATTAATTCTTCCTATCCGTGAGCATGGGATGTGTTTCCATTTATTGATATCTTCTTTAATTTCTCTCATGAGTGTCTTGTAGTTTTCAGAGTATAGGTCTTTCACTTCCTTGGTTAGGTTTATTCCTAGGTATTTTATTCTTTTTGATGCACCTGTGAATAGAATTGTTTTCCTGATTTCTCTTTCTGCTAGTTCATTGTTAGTGTATTGGACTGCCACAGACTTCTGTGTATTAATTTTGTATCCTGCAACTTTGCTGAATTCAGATATTAGATCTAATAGTTTTGGAGTGAATTCTTCAGGTTTTTTTTATGTACAATATCATGTCATCTGCAAACAGGGACAGTTTGTCTTCTTCCTTACCAATCTGGATGCCTTTTATATCTTTGTGTTGTCTGATTGCTGTGGCTAGGACCTCTAGAACTATGTTGAATAAAAGTGGGGAGAGTGGGCATCCTTGTCTTGTTCCTGATCTTAAAGGAAAAGCTTTCAGCTTCTCGCTGTTAAGTATAATGTTGGCTGTGGGTTTGTCATATATGGCCTTTATAATGTTGAGGTACTTGCCCTCTATACCCATTTTGTTGAGAGTTTTTATCATGAATGGATGTTGAATGTTGTCAAATGCTTTTTCAGCATCTATGGAGATGATCATGTGGTTTTTGTCCTTCTTTTTGTTGATGTGGTGGATGATGTTGATGGATTTTTGAATGTTGTACCATCCTTGCATCCCTGGAATAAATCCTACTTGAGCATTATGGATGATTTTTTTATGTATTTTTGAATTCGGTTTGCTAATACTTTGTTGAGTATTTTTGCATCTATGTTCATCAGGGATGTTGGTCTGTAATTTTCTTTGTTGTGGTGTCTTTGCCTGTTTTGATATTAGAGTGATGCTGGCCTCATAGTATGAGTTTGGAAGTATTCCCTCTTCTTCTACTCTGGAAAACTTTAAGGAGCATGGGTATTAGGTCTTCACTAAATGTTTGATAAAATTCAGCATTGAAGCCACCTGGTACAGGCATTTTGTTCTTGGGTAGTTTTTGATTACCAATTCAATTTCATTGCTGGTAATTGGTCTGTTTAGATTTTCTGTTTTTTTCTAGGTCAGTCTTGGAAGGTTGTATTTTGCTAGAAAGTTGTCAATTTGTTCTAGATTATCCAGTTTGTTGGCATATAATTTTTCATGGTATTCTCTAATAAATCTTTGTATTTCTGTGGTGTCCATAGTGATTTTCCCTTTCTTTTTTCAGATTCTGTTTATGTGTGTAGACTCTCTTTTTCTTGATAAGTATGGCTAGGGGTTTATCTATTTAGTTTATTTTCTCGAAGAACCAGCTCTTGCTTTCATTGATTCTTTCTATTGTTTTATTCTTCTAGATTTTATTTATTTCTGCTCTAATCTTTATTATGTCTCTCCTTCTACTGACTTTGGGCCTCATTTGTTCTTCTTTTTCTAGTTTCGTTTATTGTAAGTATAGAGGGTTCATATGGGATTGTTCTTCTTTCCTGAGGTAGGCCTGTATAGCAATACACTTTCCTCTTAGCACAGCATTCGCTGCATCCCACAGATTTTGTGGTGTTGAGTTATTGCTGTCATTTGTCTCCATATATTGCTTGATCTCTGTTTTTATTTGGTCATTGATCCATTGGTTATTTAGGAGCATGTTGTAAAGCCTCCATGTGCTTGTGGGATTTTTCATTTTCTTTGCATAATTTATTTCTAGTTTCATACCTTTGTGGTGTGTGAAACTAGTTGGTACAATTTCAATCTTTTTGAATTTACTGAGGCTCTTTTTGTGGCCTAGTATATGATCTATTCTTGAAAATGTTCCATGTTCACTTGAGAAGAATGTGTATCCTGTTGCTTTTGGGTGTAGAGTTCTGTAGATGTCTAGGTCCATCTGTTCTAATGTGTTGTTCAGTCCCTCTGTCTCTTTACTTATTTTCTGTCTGGTTGGTGTGTCCTTTGGAGTGAGTGGAGTGTTGAAGTCTCTTAGAGTGAATATATTGCATTCTATTTCCCCTTTTAATTCTGTTAGTATTTGTTTCACATATGTAGGTGCTCCTGTGTTGGGCGCATAGATGTTAACAGTGGTTATATCTTCTTGTTGGACTGACCCCATTATCAATGTCCTTCTTGTCTCTTGTGACTTTCTTTGTTTTGAAGTCTATTTTGTCTGATACAAGTACTGCAACTCCTGCTTTTTTCTCCCTATTAGTTGCATGAAATATGTGAAAATTTGCATGAAAATTTTTCCATCCCTTCACTTTTAGTCTGTGAATGTCTTTGGTTTTAAAGTGAGTCTCTTGTAGGCAACATATAGATGGGTCTTGTTTTTTTATCCATTCAGTGACTCTATGTCTTTTGATTGGTGCATTCAGTCCATTTACATTTGGGGTGATTATCGATAGGTATGTACTTATTGCCATTGCAGGCTTTAGATTTGTGATTACCAAAGGTTCAAGGTCAACTTCCTTACTGTCTAAGAGTCTAACTTAACTCACTTAATATGCTATTACAAACACAATCTAAAGGTTCTTTTTTTCTCTTCCTCCATTTTTTATCTATTAGATATCATATTCTGTACTCTTTGTCTATCCCTTGATAGACTTTGGGGATAGTTGATTTAATTTTGCATTTGCTTAGTAATTAGCTGTTCTACTTTCTTTACTGTGGTTTTATTATGTCTGGTGACAGCTATTAAACCTTAGGAACCCTTCCATCAATAGCAGTCCCTCCAAAATACACTGCAGAGATGGTTTGTGGGAGATAAATTCTCTTAGCTTTTGCTTATCTGGAAATTGTTTAATCCCTCCTTCAAATTTAAATGATAACCTTGCCGGATAAAGTATTCTTTGTTCAAGGCCCTTCTGCTTCATTGCATTAAATACATCATGCCACTCCCTTCTGGCCTGTAAGGTTTCTGCTGAGAAGTCTGATGATAGCCCAATGGGCTTTCCTTTGTATGTGATCTTATTTCTCTCTCTGACTGCTTTTAATAGTCTGTCCTTATCCTTAATCTTTGCCATTTTAATTACTATTTGTCTTGGTGTTGTCCTCCTTGGGTCCCTTGTGTTGGGAGATCTGTGCACCTCCATGGCCTGAGAGACTATCTCCTTTCCCGGATTGGGGAAGTTTTCAGCAATTACCTCCTCAATGACACTTTCTATCCCTTTTTCTCTCTCTTCTTTTTCTGGTACCCCTATAATGAGAATATTGTTCCTTTTGGATTGGTCACAGAGTTCTCTCAATATTCTTGCATTCTTAGAGATCTTTTTTTCTCTCTGTGCCTCAGCTTCTCTGTATTCCTCTTCTCTAGTTTCTATTTCATTTATCATCTCCTCCACTGTATCCAATGTGCTTTTAATACCCTCCATTGTGCTCTTCAATGACTGGATCTCCGACTGGAATTCATTCCTGAGTTCTTGAATATTTTTCTGTACCTCCATGAGCATGTTAATGATTTTTATGTTGAAATCCCTTTCAGGCAGATTAATGAGGTGGATTTCATTTGAATCTTTCTCAGAGGTTGTATTCATAATTTTACTCTGGACCAGGTTTCTTTGGCGTTTCATATTTGTGTATGGCGCCCTCTAGTGCCCAGAAGCTCTACTCTCTGGAGCTGCTCAGCCCCTGAAGCAATGTCGGGGGTCACAGGGGAGTGGTATTGGTGCCTGGGGGGAGGAAAGAGCTGTTTCCTGCTTCCCGGCTGCTATGCCTGTCTCCACTGCCAGAACTAGTGGGCCGAGCACACAGGTGTAAGCCTCTAAGCTTTGTGTTTGTAGTTGCTGTAGATGGGGCTCCCCTCTGGCTGGCCTAATACCAGTTTGCGAGACAGGTGGGGCTGGCGGGGAGCAAGGTGCCATAGGCTGCATATCATGGAGGGGGTCCTTGGAGCTGTGTAGCCAGCCAGGGAGCTGGAGCACCTGAAGAACATGAAAGCTCCCAACCTGCTGGGCACAGTGCACCCAGACAATTTTGTCTATCTGTCCTTTCTCCTGAGCAGCAAGCTCTGTGCAGTTCTTGTCCCTTTAGCAGCCCTCTTGCTGTTAGGAAGTCTCTCAGACTGCCCGCCTTCCTTTTGTCCCAGAGCAGCCGGATATGGATCCCTACTTTCCACAAGTGGCTGGAATCTCAGTCTCTCCAGGTATTCTGCCTATCTCAGCTTTCCAACCCCCTAATCACGAGAAAACCATGAAAGCACCATGAAATGTAGGTTTGTGCTCCCAGAGCAGATCTCCAGGGCTAGGTGTTCAGCAGTCTCAGACCTCCACTCCCTCCCCGCTCCATTTCTCTTTCTCCTGCCAGTGAGCTGGGGTGGGGGAAGGGCTTGGGTCCCGTCAGGTCATGGCTTTTGTACGTTACCGTGTTCCATGAGGTTTATTCTTTTCTCCAGGTGTATGCAGTTTGGTGCAGCCCTCTTTCCTGTTGCTCTTTCAGGATTAGTCGTATTAAGTATATTTTCATATTATATGCAATTTTAGGAGGAAGCCTCTGTCTCACCTCTCATGCCATCTTTAATCCTCTCTTTCAGAGGATTACATCTTACAGAGCACACTTTTACATGTTTGTGACCAAAATCCACTGTAAGAAATCTATTTCACATATGACCAATATGCTTAAGTCATTGCTGTGTGGGCTGCTCGATATTCTATTCCACCCAGTTTTACCTCATTCTGTTTCTCATTTAAAAAATCAGATCAAAAGCCACTATACTGTTTTACCACCCACAGTTCAGAAGGTACTGCAAAAGCCTCTGGTTGGTGACCTTTGTTTTTCAGATGGCTTATTAGGACTCATGTGGTAAAAGCATTACATTTGAGAAATAAATTGAATATTAAATGGACATGGATTTGAATTGAGCCGAAGAAGATGGAGCCTGGCCATTGGGAGCCCCTTCTGTGAAGTGGGGGTGGTTCCATGGATCTGCACAGCCTCATGTGGGAACCCCACAGCCCCTATAACCTGGGATTCTCCCATGGCCTCCACTGTGCCTGTGGGCTGAGGAGAAGGCAGAGCAAGCCCGTGTGCACGCCTGTGTGTGCCTGTGCTGTGTGCACGCCTGTGTGTGCCTGTGCCTGTGTGCACGCCTGTGTGTGCCTGTGTGTGCCTGTGCCCGAGTGTACG
>JAQQAC010013450.1:65305923-65339084 GCA_029783875.1 Phataginus tricuspis | reverse complement strand
ACGCCTGTGTGTGCCTGTGTGTGCCTGTGCCCGAGTGTACGCCTGTGCGTGCCTGTGTGCACGCCTGTGTGTGCCTCTGTGTGCCTGTGCCCGAGTGTACGCCTGTGTGTGCCTGTGTGCACGCCTGTGTGTGCCTGTGCCCGTGTGCACGCCTGTGTGTGCCTGTGCCCGTGTGCACGCCTGTGTGTGCCTGTGCCCGTGTGCACGCCTGTGTGTGCCTGTGCCCGTGTGTACGCCTGTGTGTGCCTGTGCCCGAGTGTACGCCTGTGTGTGCCTGTGCCCGAGTGTACGCCTGTGTGTGCCTGTGTGTGCCTGTGCCCGTGTGCACATCTGTGTGTGCCTGTGCCCGTGTGCACGTGGTTGCCTGTGTGCAGAGGGGAACAGCACAGCCTGCACCATACTGGCCCTGGCCTGCAGCCCCTGGGTGGGCAAGAAGCTCTGCTGAATGAGTGAGTGAGTGCTGCTGTGCAGAGCTAGGCAGGCGAGAGGAGAGAGTGCCGTAGTCCACGGGGCATGGGGCTCGTCCTCCTGTAATGGAAGGGGTCCCAACTGCAGTACAGAAGGAAATTATTCTCCCTGGTGCAAGAAAGGAGAGGCCTTCCCGCCTCCCTTTCTCAAGAGTGTTCACTTCAGAAAACATGTCTTGGGAAATCTTTCGCTGAGCCTTTGAGGTGTACTTAAATCTCTTTAGAAGGCGAGTTTAGGATGAACTGTGTATCAGATGGTGCTGCAAGTCCTCCCCTTGAGGACTAGCCCTTATTTGTCTGAAGAACCAGTTTGCAATGGGTTGCACCTGCTCAGCTCTGAGAAAGGGTCAGGCTTGTGTCCGTCTTTGCAATCTCAAGGCGGACTGCCTGCAGGACAGACACAGAATCTGAACAGACAGAAAGATCAACTTCACTCTGGCTGGCCAGCTCCCCTGGGTCCCCAGACCTCTCTCAGGTAAGAGCACACCCAGGCGGGCTGGAGGAGTGGGGTGGGGGCTCAGACCGGGGGTCTTGCTCTGTGCAGTGGCTGGAGGCCCAGGCATTGCTGGTTCACAAACGGTTGGGTGAACCCAAGTGAGCACAAACTGTTGAGAAGAGCAGCTGTGACTGAATAGGGGGCTGAGAACGCATGAAATCTGGAACCCAAGCCACAGACACGGGTGGTGTGGATTCCAGGACCACGGGAGCCGTCCCAGCATGAGACGAAACAGCATGGTGCAGTTCTGGGACCAGGCTCTGGACCCCCAGAGAGGACCTGGTGGACGGGCGGGTGGGCAGGTCTGCGTGCAGATCTGCGAGTCTGGTGTCAACACTAACTTCTGGTGATGCAGTTATATAAGAAGTAACTCCGGGGGAAGCAGATATAGAAGCGGTACTATTTTTGAAGCTTCTTTGTCAGTGTGAACTGGTTTCAAAATGAAAAGTTAAAAATATTATAAAAGCTGCATGGAGTAGGCTTGGCGGGAGCTGAGCGGCCTCGGGGTTCCCCGGGGCAGCGGAGCCAGGCTCCTGGGAGGCTGGGTGGCGCTCTGCCTGCACGTTGGGAATGGAGGAAACATGCCCCAGGCCACGCTAGAGAAAAGCACCCCAGGGGTATCAAAACTCAGACTGAAAATGGAAAACCTAGAAATTTTAAGAAACAAGAAAATCCCTTCATGTATTAACAGAGTATTTTTAAGTAATCCGCTAATACACTTAATATTAATGAGATAGAGAGGGCAGTGGGTCAAGGGTTATACCTTTGTAAAATCTATTTAGCCTCTGCAAAGAAGACCCAGTTTATTCTTCAACTTAATTTATGTGCTGTTCTTCCCCCTCCTCCTGCCCCGACTTAATCAGTGAAGTAACATTGTAACCAGATGTCTGGAGTGTCAAGAATGCTGAGATCTGGATCAACACAGTCACCTAAGTAACCCTACTCCTAAGACAAAACTTAGAAGGAATTATGAGTAGCCGTGTACATCCTGCTTTATGCTGACTCCTACCCAAAAGGCCCTATAAAACCCCAAGCTATATTTTGCTCAGTGAAATAAGCCACGAGGAGAAAGACAAGTACGATTCCCCTCATCTGTGGAGTATAACAACAAAGCAAACCTGAAGGAACAAAACAGCAGCAGAGTCACAGACTCCAAGAAGGGACTAGTGGTTACCAAAGGGGAGGGAGGTAGAAGGGGTTTGAGGGGCATTATGATTAGCCCACATAATGTAGGGGGGTCACGGGGAAGGCAGTACAGCACAGAGAAGACAAGTAGTGACTCTATAGCATCTTACGCTGGACAATGGGGTGGGGCGGACTTGATAATATGGGTGAATGTCAAAACCACAATGTTGTTCATGTGAAACCTTCATAAGATTGTATATCAATGATACCTTAATTTAAAAAAAAGCCCTCCCCAAAACCCAAACCCTAAACCTTTAAGTGCACCTCCCCTCTGAGGCCGCCTGCACTCCCTCTGAGTGTGTATTGTCTCTTCAAATAAGCTTTTTACTGCATAAGCCCAGTAAGGTTTGTCTTAGGGACAAAGACAGCTGGTGGCTTAAGTGTCTTTGTCGCATTGCTGTTTCATTCAGCCTTTTAGTCTTAAATGCAATCCTTTTTTCTCTCTTATTTCCAGCAAGTAGGGAAGCAGCTTTGGGGACCCCTGAGCAGGGGGGCTTGCATGCTTCCCGTGCCCGGGTGGCCCAGATGGAGAGATGGCTTGTTCCATCACGTCCTTTAGTTCCTGCTGGAAAATTCTCCCTTCCTTTGCTTTGAGAAATTCTCAGAATATAATCTTACTCCATCCAGTGATCCTCGGCTCCCCCAAAGTCTGGGGTGGGGCTCAGTCTCCACACTGTGCAGATTCAAGAGGACGCGGGAAGCCGGACGATCCTGGCTTCGGGAGTTGACAGGGGATCTGCTCTGTTCTGAGCAGGAGGCCGATGGGCTTCTCTTCCCCCCTCTGTCCTTGCTCTCCGCCACGCATATGGCTGCCCAAACAGAAGGGCGGCTCTTCCCGGCACTCTGTCGCACCAGCACTGCTGTTACTCTTGCCTCGGTGAATTCCTTTCTTACTGGCACTCCTCTGACCCGACCCGTTCTTGAATTATTTCTGGATCAGGGTGAAGACCCCCGTCCGCCCTGGCCTCCCCGCTTCCCCCCCAACCCTATCCGCTGAGGTTTCACCTGGCAGGAACAACCTCCCCAGGTGCGGATGCCTGGCAGGGCATTAACAGGGAACCAAGTTTGCCATCCCAATAAACTATTGAAAGGAAAAGACAAGACATGCTGGAATAAGACACTTTCAGTGGTTAGTATCCACTCGTTGGAAAGACCAAGCATCCCAAGTAAGTCGAGTGTGGCAAGCGTGCTACAGTGTTTCTCCGAGCCCCTGCAGCAGGGTGGGGGGGAGATGGGGCAGGGAGGAAAGGCCCAGCTCTGCACCCTTGCCAGCCACCCGGTAAGCACACGGTGAGTCACTGGAGAGCCTACCCAGGGCACAGGGCGCTAGGCCAGGAGGCAGGAGACTGGCCCACCTGGCTGGGGAGAGAGTGGCTCAGAGAGGCCAGCCCGCAGAGCACCCCCTACCCGCCACACACATCCCCACTCCGGAGCCCGCCCCCACTGCACAGGTCAGGGCATGTGAGGTCATGGCTGACTGGCAGCTGGGGCTGCACTGGGGCTGAGGGATGCAGGAAAGAGGGGTGCTGGGGAAAGGCTTCCAGATTCCAGGCCTCAGAGGCCCCCAAAGACCCTCATGTCCCCCTCCCCAGGCCCTGTATGTCCAACTCTGCACCCTCTGCTTAGGGTTGAGGCTGAGTTTCCCTGGTTTTCAGCTCAGTGAAAGGCCCCCAGAGAAGCTGAGTGGTCTGCTCCATGGATGAGCAGAAGTCACCTCTGAGCCGCCCAGATGCTGGCTGGCACAGCACCGTGGGCTCTGTCTCTGCCACACACCGGCATGAGGCCTGGCATGTGTCTCCTCCCCATACCTCAGTCTGCCTGCCTGTGAAGGGAGAGGCCTGTCCTGGTCTCCAAGGCCCTGCAGACCCTGCCCTGGCAGTCCCTGGGGAGCTCCCAGAGCCATGCTCATGAGGTCTGAAGGGCAAGGTGCAGCTGTAATGGGGGAAGGAAGGGGGGACTTTACTCCCTGGAAGGGTAGCTGGGGGACCCAAGGGAGAACATGAAGCTCTGGCCACCCGGTCCCATGGGGAGGAGCCGGGTCCTGGGTGCCAGGGAAGGCTCTGACCTTTGGGGTTGACCCTGGGAACAGACCCTGGGAGGGAATAAAGCACGGAGGGCACCAGAGGGAGGGGGCAGGGCAGAGCCCCCTGTCCGCCACCAGCACTGTGGCCGCCGAAGGACCTGTGCAGGCGCCTCCCCAAGGAAGGGTCCTGGGAGTGAGCTGCGGGGAGCGAGGGGTGGGGGGGCCGCATGTTAGGAAATGTTTCCTGGGAAAGAGTGGGGAGCCCTGTGGCTGTGCAGGGCTGGCCCCCAGGAAGAACCTGCTTCTAGCCCCTTAGCTGTCCGAGCTTTCCTGGTTGAGGGAAAACTGGGTGGAAGCAGTGTCTCTTTGAGCAGGGTCACAGAGCCCCCCCCCCCCCGTGGGGCTGAATGGCCTGGGGAGGACCGGAGGACGCTGCTGAGAAGCCTTTACTTGCTCCTGGTGCCCTGTTAGTGGGCAGTGGGCTGTGCTCCACTCTGCTAAGGGCTCTGTCCAGCCAGGGCTCAGCAGCCTCTGCATCCTGGGCCAGTGGTTAACTGATAGCTTGTTGGCAAGGCAGGGCACTGGGCACCTGAGGCTGGGCAGCCAGGTGGTGGGCAGGAGTGGCCGAGGGTTGGTGCAGGGTGGAGCCAGCTGGCCTCCTCCCCTGGGCCTCTGGGCTGGTCCATGCTGACTAGCGCTCATGGATGTGAGTGTGTGCGTGTGTGGGAGGGTGAGCCTGCAGTGGGTGGGGCTGTGTCCGATGGAGGGGTCCTCATAGCAGGGCCCACAGGGCAGGCCCCAGGCTGAGCAGGAGCCCCCCCGCCAGGGACCAGGGGCTGCGCGCTGTGCGGGCCACCCCATTGCAGAAGTTTTTCTCACAGCAGGTCACACCGTGCACCTCCAGCTCTCCGTGGATCAGCCCCGGGACTAGGTTTTCTTGTGTCAGCTGCTTCAATAATTCAGAGATTAGGCTGCATGAAGGGGTGCAACCCTTGGACTGCAATTTGATCCTTTCTGCGGGCAAGAAAGGAAGTGCCTGATGTGGGAGGCTCCCAGCCCCCTTTCCCCAGGTATGACCCTCCATTCCTTGCTGGGAGGCCCATCTTGCCAAGCCTCTGCACCCTCCTCCAGGAAGCCTCTGCCCCAGGTGAGAGGGATGCTCCCCCTGCTGCCCCATGCTCCTTCCATGAGGCCGGGGCACCTCAGCGCACAGTCCCCTGAACCCACCCCTGTGCTCTGGGTGCTGGGGACTCACCAATGCCCACAGTCATGGTCATGTTGCTCTTGAAGCAGATGCCAGTGCATGTCATGACCTGGCACTGGACCCTGTCCTCGATGCCAGTGCAGCTGTAGCACTGCAGGCTCAGAGCTGCGCCGGGGAGAGGCAGGAAGGAAGGCTGGGTTTAGACCCCCAGAGCCATAGCCCGTGCGGGAGCATGGCCTCTGGGCAGGTGCTCTGGGCTTCTCTGTAGGAACTGTGCCCTTTTCCACCCTGGGGTCCTAGCAGATGAGACCTTGCCCAAGTGACACACACAGTCGCTCTCCAGGCACGGCTGCCCGAGTGCCTGGGCCAGGGCCCTGCTGGGTGGCCCCGTGCTCACCATGCTCCACGCTCAGCAGGATGGTCAGCAGGACGAGATGGACGCCTCTCATGGCTTCTGGAGATGGCCGGGTGTGGGGGGGTCCCTGCGGGGTGCCCAGGTTCAGGCTCCTACCTCCCCTCCATGCACCCAGGCCCTCTGATGGCCTCCACCCACCCTGTGGCAGGCCTGAGCCTGCCTCCTACATAGACCTACCTGCTAGCATCAGCCTCCTCCAGGCAGCCAGCCAGTGTCTGTGGCCCTGTCCCCGGGGCTCACAAATAAGTTCTGGAGGACACTTGGGTCCCACCCATAAGAATGAGGGGCTTGGCTGAGTCTCCACCCTTTTCCTGGAGTTCTGTCAGACCCCACCCAGAATCCTGAGTCCGGAAAGGTGCGTCACCTGGGGGCCCCTAGGAAGAAACGCTTGGCAGAAATCCAGCCTCCTCCTCCCCACAGGAGGTGCTGTGAGGAAATCCCGCAGCGGGAAGGGTGTTGGGCAAGCCTCACTTCCCAGTGCACCTTCAGGAGGCTCTCTGAGGCTGCCCTGCCTGTGCCACCGTGTTCCGGCTGCTTCTCTTCCCTGCCCTCACCCCCACCCCCGTCCCACTGGCCTCATGACACCCTCCATGCACTCCCCAAAAATAAGTACCAAAAAGAAAAAAAAATCACAAAAGCAGAAAATAAAAATTGAAAACATTAAATGCATTGTTTCCTGTTTTTCCAATGCGGTCCTTGAAAGGGAAGAAAGGACGCGAACTCCACAGTCCAAGCAGGTTTATTGCGGAACCTGAGACCCCCCCCGGGCCCCCGGCCTGGCCGGCAGGACAAAGGAAAAGGGTCTCTAACGGGTCAAGAGGCTTTTATGGCCAGGCTTTGGCGGCTCTTTGAGGGGAGGGCTCGGGGGAGAGGGGCCCGTGGCCTGCTGGCGTGTCCTCTGGGGGACGCTTGCAGCCTGGGGAAGATGACACCGAGGTCTCTCTGAGACGGCGGGTGGGCTTCTTCGCAAGGTGATGCCCAGGTCCGGATTCCCTCCGTCCCGCTCTAAAGGGTTTAGGGAGGCGGGTCGCCCTGCTTTTCTTGGCTCCTTCCTGCTGAGAGGGGCGGTGAAGGGGGTCCTCTGATATTTTGAGGCAGAAAAGCCGTTTGGAGGTGTTCTCGGGTAGTTGCCCAGGAGATGGCTGCCATTCGATCCTGTAAAAATCTTTGGAACAGGTTACTTACGCGGGGAGGAGAGGAAGGAGGGGGGTGATAGAGGCGAGTGGGGCCGGGAGGGGTAGGAGGGGAGGGTTGTAGAAGCTGCGAGTGTAAGGCTGGGACTCGGGCGGGAGGGAAGGGTTCGAGCCCCGTGGCTGAGGAGGTCGGAGAGGTTGTGCGAGGAGTGCGCCTGGAGGGGCTGGGGGAGGGCAGTTTTGGGGCTTTGGGGATAAGGAGGGCAGCCGACGCCAGGACCTGTAAGAGAGGCCAGACTTTTATCACAAGGTCGAGTTGTTTGGACAAATAGGCAACAGGCTGGAGGGAGTCCCCGGCTGATTGCGCAAGAGGCCCTAATGCTTGTCCCTTTTTGCTGGTTAAGCAAAGAAAGAAAGATTTGTTAGGATTGGGTAGAGTCAAAGCAGGTGCCTCGAGGAGTGCTCACTTAGAGCCCAGGGAGCAGCAGGCACTAAGCCCGTCTCTGGCACCCTTTCTTGGGGACCCCTGGGGGAGGCCTCGTGAAGGGGCTTTGCAGTGAGTGAGAACTTTTGGATCCAGAGTCTAAAATAGCTGAGAAGCCTTAGAAAGGAAAGATTTCGCTTTCTGTTGAGGAAAGGGAGATTATTAATAGCTTGTGTTCGGAAGGTGGGTATGCAAGGAGTGGCAGGGGTGAGGTCAAGACCAAGGTAAACCACCTTTTGCTTTCTGTTCTGAGACACAGTATCCCCTCTCCCCAGGAATCTAAGGAGGCAGATAGTGTGGGGTAGAGAATCATTTTTTTGAGTGGCTGCAAAGCAGGAGGCCGTTGTCATACTGGAGCAGGCGGCTAGGGCAAGGGTGAGAGCCTGGAGGTCCTTTTGTGGTGCTTGGCCAGAGAAGTGGGCACATATCAGCTAAGACTGCCTGCCCTGCCTTAAGGTAGGCTGCTGGGCTATTGTCTGACTACCAGAGAATATGCTAGGAATCTTACCTCAACTCTCTGCTTTTTAAAATGGAATCTTAGCCTTAAGATGGTGTCCCTCCTGTTCTTACTGCAGCATTCTTCATCATAGGCAGGAAAAGTTAATCATAATGCTTGTCCCGTGTCTCTGGCCCACCTCATTCACCCCTCAAGGAATGTGGACCCTTGAAATCTTTCAAGGAAAAGTGGGTGTCGGTCACTCTTCTGTAACTGCTTCCTGCTGAGTAGGGGCGATGTCCCTGCCTGTGGGTCCAGCAGTCCCTTGCTGTCTGTCAGGGACGGGAGGGGACAGGAGCCGTTTTAGCCGAGGTAAACATGGACCAGGGCACATGAAAGGAGGAGGCAGCTAAGTTGCAGGGTTGCTGATGTGCGTCTTCATCAGCATCGGGTGGATTGAAATCCTCGTCCGGGGAACATCTGCAGCTGGATTTTTTGTTCTGGAGGAAACAAACTTGACAAGGAGATTAAGAATGAATGGTTGAATATGAAGCCTAGAAATAGGAAAACTCTGATTGAAATGATGGAAGAAAATAAACACTTGGAGAGTCATAACCAGATATTTTGAGGAAACTAGAATCCAGGATCTAGTCTATCTTACAATGAACAGTATTAGAATTTAATAGTGATAAGGCTGCAGTATTGAAACACAATCCTTTCTCTCCAAAATTACCCTCATTTTTATTAATATAAAATAAGTTTAGCTTTAAAACAGTTGGCCTGATTATTTACATAAGTGCAGCAAGAACAGCCACTGATTGCACAGGCTCTTTTAAATGTGCTTTGCTGGAACTTTTATAAAGAATTTCAGATTGCGCTTTTAAAGGCCTTTTGAGGCCAGGAAAGCCAAGCCAGACTTGCCATTAGGTTTTGCCTGCAGTATCTGTAGCTTTGGGTGATTTCCTCTGTTCTCGAGGCCCACAAGATATTTTGAGGTTCCTGCACCTGCCAGGATGTGACCTTCCTTACTCCCCTGGTAAGGCTGCTGGGAGTCCTCTAAGCAAGGTACCAGGCCAGTTCCTCCAAGGGGCTCTGTTGGCCCCATGAAGTCAACCTCAGTTCCTTAAAGCTGTCTGTTCATGTCTGAGGGAGTCTATGCACATATCTCAAATATGACATTCCAGTCAAAGACTTGGTAATATAACCAGTGTTTTCAATTGGTCCTGTCACAAGGAGAGCAGATTCTTACTGAAGTTATGCAAATAAAAATATTGCCATAAAATATGAAAATAGTCACTGAGAGTTTCTAAATTCTGGAGGGATCAGGTAGAGAAAGATAAATGTTTTAATTCCACTTTTAAGGGAAATTTACTAAACTATTGTAAGCCAGCTTAAGAGAGAAAGGTTAAAGCAGACACTTGTTTTTCTAAGAGATTAGTGACACATGCATTAAAATTAAAATCATCTTCCTCAGATTACTTAATTTAATGTAACTAATTTTTGCTCTGCTTGAATCTAGTTCTTTACCCGTTCAGGAGTAAAACAGTAATTAAATGACAAGAGACTTAGAAATGGCAATAAAAAAAAGATTTGATAAGAGCTTACTCTAAGACAATTGATGTAAGGATGTTTGGGTATTTCTGTAACATATCGTCTTAGCTTTTAGCTCTTTTAATATTAAGATCTCATTTTCTTACATACTCAGAGGACTCACTGAGCCCTCAAGCATGAGAAATTATTTTGATAAAACAATTAGGAAAACTCCTCACAAATTTTCAATATTGAGAGCAGACCAATAGCTCAAGAAAACTTTGTCCTTTTAACAAACAGAAAACAAAATTCTAATTTTGCTGCGTACTTCATATCAAAACTCGTTTGCTTTAATCTTACATAGCATGACCATATCAAATTCTTCCACAAACTTTCTACAACTTTCTTTTTACATTCAGAATTTTCCTTCTTTAAATAAACAGCCGTACTTTACAACAGTTACATTCTTTTACCCTCAATAAAATGAATTCCCATTCCTTACACCTTCTTTTATCAAAACACATCTTTTTTATCATGTAGAGATGTTTTCTTTATTATTTTAAGTAGTTTTAAAACTATGAGGAACTTTTAATTTTTACTGAACACTGAGAAGTAAGCTAATTTAAACTGTTACACTAGCATTCTTTAGATTGGCAGTCAATAATTAATGTTTTATTATTTTGTCTTACTTGAGAGTGACTTAATTCATTAACCTGACTTATTACTTAACTTAGCAAAACTTTAAGGTTTCAGGTTACCACAAAGATTCTTAAGCTGTTTTTAAGTGTACATACTGTAACCCACAATTATTATTAAGAAGTTTACTTACTACACTTATTTAGTTCACTCATTCCTAACAACCATGCTAGATTACTCACAAAATCTTCACCAAATATTAGACAAAATCAAGCCTCTCTTTAAGCATTTTTTGGGAAAGATTTAACAGATAACATCAACTTAAATGACTTTAGATAAACTTAAGCAGGGGAGGATGGATTAAAGATGGTGGTGTGAGAGGTGAGACAGAGGCTTCCTCCTAAAACTGCATATAGTATGAAAATATAATTAACACAACCAATCCTGAAAGAACAACAGGAAAGAGGACTGCACCAAACTGCATACACGTGGAGAAAAGAATAAACCTCATGGAACAGGGTCACGTACCAAAGCTGTGGCCTGGTGGGACCCAAGTCCTTCCCCCACCCCAGCTCACTTGTGGGAGGAAGAGAAACAGAGAGGGGAGGGAGTGGAGGGCTGGGACTGCTGAATATCTAATTTCTGAAATCTGCTCTGGGAGCACAAACCTACATTTCATGGTGTTTTCATGGTACTCTCGTGATTAGGGGGTTGGAAAGCTAAGACAAGCAAAATACGTGGACAGACTGAGATTCCAGCCACTTGTGGAAAGCAGGGATCCATATCTGGCTGCTCTGGGACAAAAGAAAGGCGGGCAGTCTGAGAGGCTTCCTAACAAGGAAGCCCTTAGCAAGAGGTCTGCTAAAGGGGCAAGGATTGCACAGAGCTTACTGCTCAGGAGAGAGGACAGGTAGACAAAATAGTCTGGGTGTACTCTGCCCAGCAGGTTGGGAACTTTCATGTTCTTCAGGAGCTCCAGCTCCCTGGCTGGCTCCAAGACTCCAAGGACCCCCTCTGTGATATGCAGCCTACTGTGCCTTTCTCCCGGCCAGCCCCACCTGGCTCGCAAACTGGTATTAGGCCAGCCAGAGGGGAGCCCCGTCTACAGCAACTACAAACGCAAAGACAGATGCACCCCTATGTTTGTCGCAGCACTATTTACAATAGCCAAGAAATGGAAGCAACCTAAGTGTCCATCAGTAGATGAATGGATAAAGAAGATGTGGTACAGATACACAATGGAATATTATTCAGCCATAAATAAGAAACAAATCCTACCGTTTGCAACAACATGGATGGAGCTAGAGGGTATTATGCTCAGTAAATAAGCCAGGTGAGAAAGACAAGTACCAAATGATTTCCCTCATTTGTGGAGTATAACAATGCAGTAAAACTGAAGGAACAAAATAGCAGCAAGCTCACAGACTCCATGAAGGGTAGAGGTTACCAAATGGGAGGGGTGTGGGAGGGCAGGTGGGAGGGCGGGAGAAAGGGATTGAGAGGTATTATGTTTAGTACACATGGTGTGGGGGGTCATGGGGAAGACAGTGTAGCACAGAGAAAGCAAACAGTGAATCTGTGGCGTCTTACACTGATGGACAGTGACTGCATTGAGGTATGCGTGTGGACTTGATAATATGGGTAAAAGTAATCACCACATTGTTTTTTCATTTGAAACCTTCATAAGAGTGTATATCATTAATACCTTAATAAAAAAAAAGATAAACTTAAGCAGCTGATAACCATAAGGACATGTGTGTTTTAGTTAAATGTAAGTTGGCATTAATACTGAGTAACTCTTATCAGAATTTCTGGAAGTTTTGGAATGCCCAATTTTTACAAGCACTTGTCTTTAAATCAATTAATTTTCAGCAGTACTATCTGGAGGTAGAAAAATATCTTCTATTTACACATTTAGACATACAAACATATAGATTGAGACATAATGACGACAGTTATTCTAGGCTGTAATTCCCATGAGGGTTGACAGCAGTTTGATAGGACCCAACTTGCACATGGAGATTTAGTTCACATTTCTCTCCAGCCATATCTGGCTGCAAAAGGAGTGTAATCCACATTTCTTTGGTTATAGGGTCTCCAGCTTGATGGTTATTAAGGCAAATTCACAGGATACAAAACAAGCTTAGATTGAAGGCCAGGCACCTAGAAAGTGCCAGTGACCTCAGAGAGAGAGAGAGGTGCGCACTGAAAAGTTGGGGGTTTCCCCTTTTAAGTGTTTTTCAGGAATGTGACAAAGAGTAGGGATGTAAACTTGCTAAGAAGTCTCATTTGATGAGAGGTTAGGTTTCTTAGCAGTCCTCTGGGTAATTCTGCAAAATTAACATAAGAATTTTACTGCTCAGGTCCCCTCCCAGGATAGCAGCTTCCCTGTGGGAGCGGATCAGTCAAGGCCGCCGGCCCTGCCCCCTGCGGAGGAGGAATCTCTTCCCAGAAGGCGGGTGGGGCAGTGGGGGATTACGAGAAAGGAGTGAGTCAAAGTAATATGACCCAAGGACAATATAGAGGAGGGGTTTGGGCTGCTGTTCCTATTAAGCCTTTCATTCCAACAACCCAAGACAGAGGAAGGGAGCAAAGGCCCCAAGTACTAGGTCTTTGAGTTTTTGTTCCTTATCCCGGTTGTTGAAAACTTTAAAGGCAAGGTCTACCAGCTCTTTCTGGGGTGTTTGGGTTCCATTTTCTAATTTTTGGAGCTTTTTATGAATATCTGGGTAAGACTGGAACATGAAGTGGAGGTGTAGAATAAGGCCTTCAGGGAGTTAGGGCTGGTGTTTGTGTGCCTCTGAAAGGCCATTTGTAAAGAGCGCTGGGTTTCCATCTGCCCCTGGGTAATTTCCCCGAGGCGCTCATAGTGAATTTATCAGGACTTTTTGAAAAGGACCAATCTTTTGTTCAATACGGTCCAGATCATTAGTTGAAAAGGAGACATGAACATAATCGGGCCTTTCCGTGCCTGCTGCCTCGCAGAGGGGTGGGAGAGGGCGAGAAGCGGTCCGGGGAGGTGCTGGGTGGGAAGCGAGAGTGCGGAGCATGTTTGAGGCCAGGGCGGGGCCCCGGGTGGGGGGTTTGGAGACGGGGCGGGGCTGGGAGAGGCACCGGTGCTGGCGGACATCAGAGGAGGGGGGTGTCCAGGGAAGCTGACAGTGGGGAGGGATTTGGGTTTTGCTGGGGCTGTTGGGGAGGAGGAGGAGGACGGTAAGGTGGAGGGTGACAGAGGAGGGAGGAGGGGGAGAAAGGCGCGGTGGCGTCAGGGCGGGGGTAGGGGAGTTTTGTTCGACGAGGAGAACTTTAGAGGGTTTTTGTTCAGCTCTCACCTGAGCTCTTAGAGTCAGCAAAAGGCACAGAGTCAGCCAACGGCATAAGGGAGTGTTCTGGCCCAGCAGGCCTCCTGGAGGCCTGGGGACAGTAGGAAGTTAAGGTCCCTGGGAGACTGCTAACTAGTTAGGAAAGATCTTCTCTGGTTACCTGGGCTGAGGCAGGCAGCTGTGAGGAAAAAAGAAGAGAAGAAACAAAAGGGTGGTTGCTTAGGAAGGGGGAGGCTTGGATTTAGGGAACAGACCTCTGCCCATTTGCCAGTCCTCTGGAGGAAGTTACTGAGATCTTGGGGAATCTGGAAATAGAAATTGCCCTCAGCTGGCCAGTGTGACCCATTGTTGAGTTTATATTGATCAAGGCCACATGGAAAAGACCTTTTTTTTTTTTTGGTTTAATGTCTCCTTTTAATCCCAGTTGGGAAAGATTACATAGGAGAGAGCTGATGGGGTGTCTCCTGCTGTTTTTGAGGGAGAATTGCCCGTTGTGGGAGGGTGAGAAAGGGCAGCCAGGGTTTGGGAAGCAGGCCGCCGGGACGTCTCCCTGCAATCCGTTTCCCAACCAGAGTCCGTGGGCTCCCAGAGACGGACGAGATTTTCCTGCACACCTGTAAGTCCAGGGGGAGGAAATCCCGGGGCAAAATACCTCTAAAAACCGAAATCAGTCAAAGGGAGAAATAAAGTTTAAAATCCATTTATTGCTTACCAACTGCAGTCCGGGGCCTTCTCTCTTTCCTCCCCCAGCAGAAGCAAAACTGGCCTGCCCCTCACCTCTCAGGTGCCCAGGTAATTACCCACTGACATGGAGATGAACTTCTCTCCACCCCTGAGGAATGATGCAAATGCACTAACGCCATACTTCTCTCCACCCCTGAGCATCTGTTGATATGCAGATGTACTAAAGCCAGGCAAGACATTTCTGGAAATACTACACTTTTACCCACAATACCAAAAGGAAGCATCCCTGGACTGGAGTTCGTGAGGGGGTGTTAGGTGAGGGAGGGAAGGGAAATGGGGCGGGACACAGGAGGCTCTCGGGATCTAGGCTTTAGCCCGGGTCGCTGCTCCCTTCTTCCCAGGCTGCAAAAGAGCCTGTGCTCTCAGCTCCCGCTCCCAGGTTTCGGCACCATATGAAGGAACAGAGGGGACGCGAACTCAACAGTCCAAGCAGGTTTATTGCTGAACCTGAGAGGGACCGCTCTGTCCTGGCCAGCAGGATAAAGGAAAGAGGGTCACTAACAGGTCAAGAGGCTTTTTACGGCCAGGGTTTTTGGTGGGTCTGATGCTGGGTTTCTTGTTCACGAAGCTGAAGAATGAGCTTCACAAACAGGCAAGGTAGGAGAGCAAGGTACAGGCTTTTATTTAGAAATAAAGTGATAGGACAGAGCTCCTGGCTCACGCCAGGAGGGGACAAGAGAGTCCGGTGTCCTGCGTTGTCTAGGGGTTTCATAGGCAGATGAGGTTTTTCGAGAACATGAAAAAAGGTTTAGGGGTGTAGACCTGCCACGTGTGTCTGAACACCCCGAATTAACTTAACACAAGGAATTCCGCCCCCGGGATTTCTCTCCAGAACACCTGCATCCTGGTCTAGGAGCATATCAAAAGGCAGCCTGCCCAGCCCCCAAGGTGGGCTGAGGTATTGTCTGTTTGCTAAAGAGAAAGTTAAGAATTCTGCTTCCCAAACTTCCTGGGTGTTAAAATGCAATCTTATCTTTAAGGTGGAATCTTCCCTGCCTTTTTCTATGTTGTTTACAGCTGGGTCTGCATGCTAAATTAGTTGCCTGGTTTGCAAAACCACCCCATCAGATCTGAAAGAGGAAAGACAGCACATAGGCCTGGGCCTTTTAGCATGCTAAAGTGAATCTTACAAGTGGTTAGCATAATAACAACATGGGGTACTCTTCTTTATCTGGGGAACACCCACAGATCTTATTGAAGAATCACCCTAGGGCTTAATGTTTAACAGAGTTTTGGAAGGGGGTTTCCTTGCAGGTAGTTACATTGCTCTGACTGCAAATATCCTGCTTGCTCTTTCCGGAGGCCCTCCCCCTACTCTGACTACACCCACAGTCCCTGTCTCTGGAGGATGCTTGTAGCCTGGGGAAGATGACGCCTAGGTCTCTCTGAGACAGCGGGTGGGCTTATTCGCAAGGTGATACTGAGGTCCGGATTCTATCAGTCCTTGTACATGAAGTAGTAGAGTTCAAGAAGTTAATTTTAGGGCATCGTTACTTGCACATTCTCCTTAGGCTCGATTTATAATTTTTACAACCTTAAATACCTAGTAGATATAATATTAGCTTATCTGACCAGTAAATCCAAGTAGAACAAAAATGTGTGTTCGTGGTGTAACTACTGCTGACGACTCAAGACACGGTTCTGTTGTAGACCAACACTATTTAAACTCGTCTTATTCACCAAAGATCTCCCTAAACCATGTGAACTTGAACATTTGGGTTAGTTTTGTTCAAAAAAGAAACAGTAAGCACCAATGGAGTCATTTGCCCCAAGCCAAGCCTTAACTAGTTTCAACCTCTTCCGGGAATGTGACCTTTTAACAGTAAATTGGGAATTTTCTGGTGTGCGCCAGCGAGGTCACCCGTCGCCTGGGCCTTCTCCACGGCGCCCCCACTGGAGAAGAGGCGATCTGCAGGATAAGGCCTCCTGCCTGTCCCCCTAAGGGAGCACAACACCGCTGAAACAATTCCTTCTTTTCTTTTGCTAAAACCTTCTTGTCTCCACCCTCCTCCCCGTCTTTCACCCTCCTCCTGTTTTGTACGACTCTCCAGAGCATGTCTCTACAAGGGATGGTGCCGATCCATGAATTGCTTAATAAAGCCAATTAGATCTTCAAATTTACTGTTGAATATGTGTGAGGGTTTTAGGAATATTTTATTTATATAAGTATTTATTTATGTCTAAGTCAATTAGAATAGAATAATCTTTATGGGATTTTACAAATTAATTTGATAATTTCATCCCTTGGTAAAATATTCTGTATACATAATATATAATATATATGTAAATATACAGAAACATACAAATAGAGATATTATAGTTTTCATTTTTAAATTGTAGCCATGCGTCAGGCATACACAGTAATACAAAATCCACTGGTTTTATATAAAAGAGTTGGTTCTCATCTTTGCCCCACTTTTTTTTTTTTAAATCTTAATTGTTTCTGGCAAATGAGACAATTTGAGGTCCCCTGCTCCGAGTGAGCGTTAAAGCGTCCCACCAATGGTTACAGAAGAGAGTTTTAAGGTTTTCTTCGGCCCTGATGTATAGTCTTGAAGGAGGCTGCGTGTCTCCAAAGCTCACCTGAGTGGATAAAGCAGTCTGTCTGTCTCCACGTCACCTTCTCAGTCTCACGCAGCTGCTTGTCGGGTTACTGAGAACCTTGAAAGCCCCCATTGGAGGAGTCAGCCAAGTTGGAGTGACTGTCAGGAACTGATGTGAACGGGAGAAGGGGAGGTCTGAGGGTGGAGGGTGGGCCAGAGCAGGTGGAGGGGTGGAGGTCTTAGCAGAGCCAGTGTGGGAGATCCTGTTTCCCAAAGAGGCTGTTGAAGTTCCAAATTAAACTTACTAAACTTGTTGGGGGAGGGCTGTGTATTTTCCTCGGTCCTTGTCCCGCCGCAACAAAGAACTGAAGGGCAGAGACCCAGTAGTGGAGCAGAGTAAAAGTTTTATTTAAAGTTACTTAGAGAGAGAGAAAGTGTGGGCAACCTCAGAGAGAGGAGCACCCTGAAAGGTCGGGAAAGAGTTTTTATTAAATTTACACACTTAGAAAGTGCAGGCGACTTCAGAGAGAGGAGCGCACTGAAGCGTTTAGGGTCTGGGGTTTTATAGGCAGTTGAGGATTTTCAGGAAAGTGACACAGGGCCAGGTGCGAACCTGCCAAATTGTCCCAGAATGTTCATCTTTGTTAAGACATTAAGTTCCTTTTTTTAACTTAACACAAGAAATGTACTGCTTTGATTCCTTTCCAGGATATCAGCTTCTGTCTGGAAGCGTATCAATCAAGACCGGCTGCCCTGCCTCCAAGGTGGGCTGAGCCACCATCTGTTTGATTAAAATGCAATCTTAGCTTTAAGATAGAATTTTTTCTAAATAAGCTGGGCCTTTGAGCAGGTGCTAAAGTAATTCTTACAAGGGTCTGTTCTAACTGACACAGTGAAAATATAGACTGTGCTGAGGTACTTTCCTTTATCTGGGGAGTATTCAAACTTCTAGGCCAAGTTGTGCCTGGCCTTCTGAACTTGCTATTTTTAACTGGTTAACTCTTTGAGTCCCTGCTAGTGGGCTTTACTGGTCCTATTCTCTTTCCACCCCGCTCATATCTGTTTTCCTGCCTAACAAAATGATGCCATCAAGGGGGAAGCGGACAGAGCCAGAGCCATTATGGCCAACCGTACGGCCTGCCGAAGTCCTCCAAGGGGAGTCAGAGTGCGGATTCCCTTGGGAAGGACAGTTTGGGCCACAGCGGCAAACAGGAACCCGGGCAGGCTCTGCAGAGGGGGCTTTGCTCAACCAAGGGCCCGCCCCAACCAGCCCATGTCTCGAGGGGAGTGTGCCGTGCTCTTGGCCGGTGGCGCCTGTTAGGGACCGAGCGTGTCCCCCCCACTCATGTGCTGAAACACTGACCTTCAGTACAACCCTCTCCACGTCCTTGGGGATACGTGTCATGGTCCCCCGTGAGTCTGAAACCCCAGAGGGTCCCAAGCCCTACATACACTGTTTTTCCTGTGCATACACACCTGTGATAAAGCTTAACTTACATGTTAGGCCGAGTAAATGATCAACAACTACAAGACTGATAAAATGGAATGATTTTATTGGTGTGCAGAGTGAGTGCTGTGACTGTGGCCTCCCTCGGGACCTCGGTGCGCGCTGCACCCCTTTCTGCCAGCAAGGATGTGGGGTGGCGGGACTCCCAGGTGCTGCGAGGAGGGAGGTGGGGGGCGCGGGCGCTGGGGCCGTGTGAGGCACTCGACCTGCTGACGGCTCGTCAGAGGAGGGTCACCTACGTCCTGACCTCACTTGGCTGTGGGGGACACTGTAACTCATAATGTGACTTTGGGGAGATAGGGCCTTTGGAGAGGTGATCAGGTTAACGGGGGACATGCAGGCGGCCCCAGGCCAGTCTGACCGATGTTCTCATGAGAAGAGGAAGTGTGGACACACGGGCCGGGGCGGGGGCAGCTGCGCGTCCGGCTCTGAGCCTCTCCGGGTGAAGTAACATCGGATTTCCCTCCGAGCATGTCCCCTCTCGCCCAACGCGGCGGCCTCTCCTGCCCCTCTATGTCCTCACTTTGTGCCTCTGCGAGAGACGTTCAGTTTGGCGGCCGCCGGGCCCCCTGCTGCCCCTCGGTCGGGGGCACCATGTGCAGAGCCAGCTGCTGGGCACTCTGCTGCGGACCCCAATTGCCGTAGGAGGGCAGTCACAGCCCGCTGCGTGGGCGCTCAGCAACTCTGACATAAAGATGCTCTGAGGAGCAGCTCTCTGCCCACCGCAGGACGTGAGGGGCTGTAGAGTGTGTCCCTAGGTCTGAACAAATGTGACGTGGTGGTGCTAACCGGGTGCAGTGTCTGTCTGTCCAGGGCTTTGATGTCACCCTGAGCATTTTCACCGATACATGAGCAAAACCAGCGGTGAGGATCCCCCCTGCCGGGACCAGCTCCACCCCCGGAGACTCCTCGTACCAGCGTCGGCCTCACTGGCCAGCAGCTGCCAGGGTAGCCCTCCGGGAACCTCTCCGCGGCCTTGGGCAGTCCCTGGCTCTTTTGCTAGTGGGCAGAACGGTTCCTGTTGGCACTTTGTGCTGTAGAGGCTGTGGGTGGGTGTCTCTGCCTCACTTCAGACCTGTGGCCATTCCAGCCAAAGCGGTGCCTGCCCCTTGCGCTCAGTCTTGGTGAGGTCACCACCCTCCTTCAGCGAAATGCCTCCCTGCTGTGCAGCTTGGACAGTGAGAGACCCCCAGAGAAGCCACTTGATCTGCTCTGTGGCTATGCATTGGTCACATCGGATGGCCCAGCTGATGGCCAGGGTGGCAGCGAGGGCTGTGTCTCTGCCACAGGCCTGCATGAGACCTGGTGCGTGTCCCCTCCCTGTGCTGGTCCCAGGGAGAGCTTGGCAGCTCAGCCGTCCTCCCTTGTGCTTGTCTTAGTTTCCTAAGTTTCTTCTATGACCACGGACTATGTTTGTAACCCTAGAAAAAGAGTATTTTGTTAGAGATAAAATGTTTTTCAAAAGCATGAGGTTCCAGCCAGGGTCGCCTGCTGAGCCTCCCCTTGCCGACTCTGAGATGACTACCAGGTGGCAGGGGTGGGCCGGGGTGCGGGGACCTGGGGTGGTCTCGCCTGGGGAGAAGAGGGCTGGGGGAGAGAGGATGTGCAGGAAGGGCCCAGGGAACCCAGCAGCGTATCCCCTGGCGGGTGGGGAAGATGGGCACTGCTGGGTCCTAGATGTTCCACTGACAGTATTCTCCATGCCTCCTGGAGGCAGCATGGACAGGACAGGGCGGGAGTCGGTGCTCACTGCCCACCGAGTGCTGCATGCTCTTGAGGAAGCCCCATGGCCTTCCTGCTGGACCCTGCTTCTCCAGTTCCTGCTGAGCACGCAGGTGGCCAGAGCCGTGAGGTGGGCAGTCCGGAGTGCACGGCACCTGATCTCCCTGCAGGAGCACAGGATTTGGCTGCAGTACCGCCACACGGCCCAAGGAGCTGGTGCTGGGAGGTCTCTCGCATCAGTCGTTTTCCACGGCTGTAGGTGTGAGCTTGTGGATTTCTCTCTCTTTCAGTCGGTTGGGATCCATTTCAGTCATTGTGTATTTTGATGTTCAAATTATTCCAGATGTGGCTACTTGGATCCCTTACAACTGGCCTCTGGAATCTTGTGCCATGTTCCCATCATGCATGGAGCACTTCCTGGATTTCTGGCGTTAGAAATGTTCCAGGCCCAGCCCGTTCATTCCCTGATCCAGCCCCCAACTTGACCATCTCTCCAAGGAGTCCCGGTGCTTCTTGGTGGAGACGGGTTTTGGAGCTCAAACCGCCGCTGCTCCCAGACGCTCCCAGCGCGGGTGCCCACACACCCCTTCACACCCGCGTGTCTGCTGGGGCACCCATGACTGCGTGCACTGCAACACGAGTTCACACAGACATCTTCATGCAAACCAACCCCAGTGGCTGCGTGCTGGCTTCACCCTTTCCAACTGCTCCCTCTTCTCTGACAGCAAGAAACCAAACCCTATCACCCTCAAGCCATTGCCCAGGTGCTCAGTCTCCCTTTAGGTGGCAAATCTCCCATCTCCCTGGTTATGGGTTGAATTGTGTCTCCCCAAAAGATATGTGTGGGTCCTAACCCCCAGGGCCTGTGAATGTGGTCTTATTAGGGAGCAGGTCACTGTAGACGTCATTGGTCAAGATGAGGCCACGCTGGAGTAGGTGGGCTCTAAATCTCATGACTGGTGTCCTCCTAAGAAGACAGGCACACGGGGAGAAGACAGTCATGTGGTGGTGGGGGCAGAGATGGCGTGATATGTCTGCAGGCCCACGGGCACCAGGGCTGCCCGTGAGGACTGCAAGCCAAGCAGAAGAGGTGGGCAGGTGTCTCCCTTGCGGGTCTCGGGGCAGCCCTGTCGACGTCTTGGCTTTGCACGTCTAGCCTCCAAGACTGCGAAAGGACACGCTTGACTGTCTTAAGCCACCAGTTTGCAGGACTTTGTTCTGGAGGCCCTAGGACGTGAACACACCCCCCAGTGGTAGCACCCAGCGGACGCCCCTGCAGGCCTGCCATCCACCTGCGCTGCGAGCTCCCACCTGCTCCTGTCCTGTGGGTCCTGCAGTTGTCACTTGGTGGACAGAAGCTCTGTGTTCTGTTGTGCTCAAACTTATCAATCTTCCCCTCCACTACCATGCATTTTGTGCCTTGTTAAGAAATTATCCCCCACGCTGAGGGCATGAGGCTGTCCCCCGACATTAACTGTGAGGGCTTCCTCCCACCCCTGCACTCCCGGGAGCTGGTGCTGCTGGTGGGGGTCATCCAGCCCCCTCCCTTCCTCTTCTGCTCTTCTTCTTAGTCTCTGGGTCCTTGGTTGGCCAGTGACACATTTAGGGCCACCTTCCTTCTGGCCGCCTGTGTAAATCAAGTGTGCCTTCTGTTTGTGGGTCTGTTTCTGGAATTTCCGTTCAATCTCATTTTTCTATTTCTCTGTCCCTGGCACAAAGCAGGCTTTTCTTCCTCTAGATTGTGTACTATGCTGGCTTTACATGTCTTGATGCTGGGTAAAACTCTCTGGATTGCTGAGTCAACCAGACACACACACACTGGTGGCTTCCAACTGGTATTCCATGGGACCCAAGGACCCAGAGAGACTCAGCACTTCAAAAAACCAAGTCTTTCAACCTATGAATATGATTTTTATCTTCACTAATTTAGGTCTTTAAAAATGTCTCCAGAGAGTGTGGTGCCTTTCTGTGGCGGTCCCTCACAACTTCCTCCCGTGTCTGACATTTGTACCCCTATTGTGCATATACAGTCTCACACTTTACTTCTCATTTTGCTCTTTGTGGCTGGTATGTAGGAATGCCATAAATTGTTGTGCATCGATTTGCCCCCACAAGTTTCCTAAGCTCTCTTCCTTGTTCTAATGTACATGTAGATCCCTCTGACAGTGGCCTTCTGAGCAGCTGGCCCATGCTGGAGGGTACTGTACCCCTCCGCTGAGGCTCACACCATCCTCCCGCCACAGCTCTGTGTTTCGGCGCAGGTTTGCCTTCTCTGCTCCAGTGCCTCGATGGACTCCGCCGTTTGCTGGCTGACACTGCGCCTGTGTGCTGCCACCGAGTCCCACCAGTGTGACGCCCAGCATGCGCCTCACCACAGGCCTGGCTTTGCAGGATGAAGAAAGGCCGCAGAGGGCCCCGGCACAGGGCCACGAGGAGGCACGGTCTGGGCTGCCCCCGGGGAGGACGACTGCCTTCACCTGGCGGCCGGACGTCAACGCTGGGTCCCCCAGAGCCAGCAGGCGAGGGTCTGGAAACCAGGGCTGGAGAGGGGGCCGGCCTTTCTCACTTACGGGGTTCATGTTTGCCCCCATGTATCCTTGGATCTGAGGAGAGGACGAGGGCCAAGAAACCCTGCCAGGATTCCATGACACGGGGAGCTGAGACCACCGCCCAGCCATTTGGGCCTCTCAAGAGAGGATGGTGTCTCACACATGCTGAGTGCCTGCCCTGATCACCATGGGATAAAGGGTGCAGCTGTGTGCACAGGGCAAGCCTGGGTCCTGACTCACAGGGCCCCTCCTGCCTAGTGGCCTTGCCCAGCAGCCCTGGCCATCAGGAAACAGAAACCCCACAGAGACAGGACCACCTAGGACTCTGAAGGCCCAGGTGCTGGAGGCAGTGAGGGGCACATGGGAAGAAAATGTGCTCTGGTCATCGACCTAGTCCTGGGGTCAGCTTCAGTGGGGCCGAGGCAGCCCCTGTTTACAGGCTTTTTTCCTTTGATCGTTTGTGGCATTGGCACAGCGGGGTTTGGTTCGAGGACTGATGGTCATCGCTCAGTGGCAGATGGCAGAAGGTGGGCGTCCACTCTGCTCCATGCCCCTGCAGTGGGGGGCATCTGTGCGCCTGGATAGACACCCCTGCCCTCTGGCCTGTGTTGGGCTCAGCTCCAGGGCAGTAGCTGGCAAACAGTTGAAGCCGGAGGAGAGCGAGGTCGGGGTGACCCACCTTTCCTGCTGGCTTTACAGGGCCTGAGTCCCTCTCCCGGAGGCGGGGCTAGCTCCAGACTGGGCGCCCTCCACCCCTTTGCCCTGAAGCTGCACTGCTGTGAGAAGCTCTGGCTCCTGCAGGCTCTTGGTCCTTCAGTGACACTCAGAGGTCTCTCTGAAGCCTCCTGCCCCTGGCCCTGGCGCCCCACCTGTTTCTCCATCCATGCCAGCCCCTCCAGCCTCTAAATGACACTCCCGACACGCAGCTCCATATGCACTTGCTTATGACTGTGTCCCGCAGGCGAGGCGGGGCTGCCCACTCACTCGTCCATTTGCGGTGTCTGCCTGGCCAGCCTGCGCGCTGCAGAATGAACGGCTCGTGAGGGGCCGGACCCCTGGGTGCTCTCCCAAGGAGCCTTGATGGGGGGATGGGAGCTGAGGGTGGTGCCAGGCCACTGGCCTCTGCATCTGTGCCCCAGACCTCACAGCGGCCTCAGGGTTGCCCACTGCGGGGAAAGAGGTTCCAGCCAGGGCCGTCCCTGGCAGAGGAGAGCCCTTTGCCTGGCGTTCAGTGGAACTTCCTGTTTGAGACAGGCCATCCCCAAGTTGATGGTGGCCTTGCCCACGTGGCTATCTGTGGGGTGGGGGCGGGGTAGGAAGGGGCTCCTGGGGGACACCCTCCTCTTGGGGGGTGTTCAGGAGGGTTTACTTACAATGTGCGATACAAACTAGGGGACTAAGGGGGCTCTTTCAAACAGAGCGACGAGAATATGCATTAGTAAAGTCTGTTTATAAGGGACTTTGGCAATAGGTGTCAGGAAGCTAGAGAAATATTCATCTTCTAGCCTCTAGTCATGTCGCTCCAGGGCATAACCTTTAGGAGGGTCCCTCCGCGCTGCCCGTTCATTCCTTTGATGTTTGTTCAGCGCTGACTCTCAGCAGGCAGCGCTCTGGCTGCGTGGAGCGCTCAAGCGGAAGAAAGGAATTTTCTGCCGTCTCGAAACTTGGGTTATGATGAAGGAGACGGACACAAGTAACAAATATAATAACTAAGTGACTTACATAGAAACTAGGGCTGATGTGAGCAAGTCAGGAAGTGAGGACCCGCAGGGCGATGAAGTAATGAACTTAACACCCTTATAGTTGCATGAATCACACGGTTTATTTTGCAATTTCCTTTCACACAACACTCAAAGGGGGGATCAAGCACATCTAAAAATCACACATATCACGGATCAATATCTCTCACACCGGTCATGGCAGATGGTTCGGGTCTGGGCTGTCCCAATCAGCCTCTCGTCTGTCCCCAGGGAAAGCGATGCAGCGGGGACAGTTCCAGTGCAGTGGTGCGTCTGTGATGGAGCAGGAGTGCAGCAGATGACACCCAGAGCACGCGTCTGTGATCCTGTGTCAGGGACCTCTGGGACGAGCTGGCCACGGGGGCTCTGTGTGCAGACCCTCATATAGTCCAGTTCATCCATTCGGGGGTTGAAGATAAGAGGGACAGGCCACATGTGGTGTCACCCAGCCCAGGCGTTCACTGGCACGCCCGACATACGGAGTTATCTGGTTTGGGCGCTCACCAGCGAACCTTCTAGGGTGGGGTGTGTTTAAAGAGGCAGTGGGTGTGAAAGCAGACAAGGCAGACATGAGCGACCCCATGAAGGATGCTCACGTCAAGGGCCTTCACAGAGGAGTCTGGACACAGTGAGGATGAAGGTTTTAATTTAATTTTGTAATTTCAAATAAAAAATTTAGATGTCCTTTCCCAGAGACGGGGAATCTGAACAAGTTCAGAAAGGAATTCCGGGAGTTAGCTACTCAGAAACATGGGAGAAGTGCTTCCCAAGGGTGAAGAGAATCAGGACAGAGCACGCCTGGAATGTTCCGGAACAGGGTGTGTGTGTATGGGAGAGCTGGAGCCGTCTGGTGGTGAGGAGGGCAGGGCAGGGCAGGGCAGTGCTGGGAGCCGGCTTCTCCTGGCAGAGAGACTGAGGCCCTGGCTGTACCATGCATGCCCAGGCAACCCAGGCAAGGGAAGGTGGCGGGGAGTGTCGGGGCCATCACCTGCCAGTGGGTAAAACCACAGGATTTCATAGCAACAACTGAAAACCCTAGTGAAGAAAGAACAGGAAAATGGTTAAGGGAATTGGGGGTCATGCAAACAAGGGGTATTTTGTAACCATTAAATAATGTGAGAGTTTATTTTCCAGTCACTGGGTCTAATGTGTTTGTGTCCTTTCAGTAAGAGCATGTGGGCACGGGCACACACACACACACACACACACACACACACACACACACACACACACACACCCTCTGAGATGGCGTTGCTGCTTCCCTCTGAGCCTTGTCTTTATCTGTCTGCATCCTCCTTACTCCAGCGGTCCTTGCTTACTCACGCTCCCTGCAGACCCACCGTCACTACTGGACAGCAGTGGGAAAGAATTCAGAAACCCCAGGCAGCAGGTGGAGGCTCCAAGGTGGGGCACAGCAGGGGAAGGTGGGGAGAGGCGAGGCCAGGAGGGGGAAAGGGTGGAGGGAGCCGGGACCGTGAGAGACAGGGGAGAGGGAGGGCTGTGGGAGGAAGTGTGCAGGGGAGGGGTCCACACCAGCGCAGGGGCTGGAGCAACTGGTCACCCAGAGCGAAGCTGCGCAGCGGCCCTGGAAGCCAGGCCGGGGAACACGACTTCACCTGCACACACGGGGCGCCCGCGGCAGTGGCAGGACGTCTGGGCACAGAGGCTCTGCTCCTGGCAACCCCAGTGGCCTCCGTGTCTGGGCGCCCACTGCCCTCCAGGTGCTGCTCCCCCACTACTCTGCCTGCAGCTGACTCTGGGGCTTGGACCCCGGTTCCAGAAGAGGAAGCAGGCCCCAGGGGTGGGGGCCGCCTGTCCTGCTGGGTCCCTGAGCCTGGGCTCTGGCCTCCCCTCTGCTCTGGGCTGGAGGGCAAAGTCCCTTTAGGGGTGGGGAGCAGGACAGCAGGGGGCTGGGCGGGCCTGGGAGGAGGGGACCCAGGGCGCTGACCATCCTTTCCTGCAGCCTGGGGGAGGGCGGGTCAGGGAGGGAGGAGTGGGGCGCACGGGAAGAGGGAGGGAGGGGAGGGTCGGAGGGGGAAAAGGAAAGTGAAGCGTTTCCAGGGCTCGGTGCCCAGGGCTGGCGTCGGCCCAGGCTGCGCTGAGTGCCCGGCGCGGTGCCATCCCGTCCCGCATGCTCTGGTTGGTCCTGACCCCACGGTGTCCTCATCTGCGTGCCGAGTGCCCAGTGGGTGTTCCCCGGGGATACTGGCCTCCAGGAGGAGGCGAGACGCCGCCATCCCTGCCCCCTCCCAGCACACTTCTCCCGCGGCCTCCTCCCAGTTTAGCGTCTGCCTTCCTGTGACTTGCAGGCTGCCAGCCTGCTGGCTGTGCCCAGGAGGGGGGAGGAAGGACATTTCTGATAAGCGGGTAGCAGGGCGGCTCTGGCTGGGGCTCAGGCCTGCAGGGCCCCCAGGCAGTGGGACCTGAGGGGCCCAGGCCAGCAGGCCGGCTGTGGGTGGGGCTGCAGCCACATGGCCCAGAGGCCCCTGTGGGGGGATCCTGCCCAGGGGCCTGATGGTGGCTCAGACAGCCCCGTTCTCCTTGTAGGGCAACATGCCCAGTTCCCAGGGCCAGAATGCAGACACCTTTGGAGCCGATGCTCTGCTGGCCACCCTCATCGATTTCTGGTCTCTTGTTCATGTTGCCTAGAGAGACAGAAGTTATAATAACAAGACACAGCCCTGCTGCTGGGGAGCGCATCTTGGTAACTACTTCCTTATTCAGCTGGGCTGGCCCAGTGGCCTCCTGTGGACCCAGGAGGTGGCTGTGAGGTTCAGGAGTTGGGGGCAGTCCCCTCCTGGTGGCTTAGTCCCACACAGGCAGGACACCGAGGAGCTGAGGATCGGAGGGCCCGTGGTGTCCCGCTGCCAGCCAAGGTCCAGGAGCATGACCTGGCATCACATACAGCTTCCCAGGACTGTTCTGGGAAGTTCTGACCAGCCCATCAGCACATGGCTGGCTGGGGCTGCCAACGCCATGAGTGCTCAGTGTCTGCTCTGGGGCCCCGGGAGAGCGGCAGCCGCCCCAGTGTAAAGGGCAAACGAACTGTGAGTCTGTGGCCCAAGTGAGTCTGTGGCCCTTCCTGGGTTCTGGGGGCCTCGAGTCTGGTGGGAAAGCCCCTCAGTGATATGGCTCAGCTTGGAAGGTGCAGCTTCCCCCTGTGTGACTTGACTGGTCGCTCGGCTCACCTGCACATTGGTTTGGGTCAGGGAAGGAGCCCTAGAAGTGCAGGCATGTCAGGCTGAAACCAGGGCCTTCCTCCAAACCCCTTGACTCCCAGCTCCCGGCAGCTTCTTAGCGTGGAAGGGATGCAGGCCCAGGACTCATCTTCTGTGCCCTGGTTCCTCAGCTGGCTGTGCGGTGGGACCATGGGGAGTTTGTCCCCCAGCCGTGCTCCCAAGCGCTGCCCTTCAGCCCGGGTGCTGAAGCATTGTTGCTGGTGCATCTCCGGGGGGGACTGCTTCCTCCCGCATCTCTGGTACTGGCAGGCCACGTGGCACAGAGTGAGCAGCCCTCCTGGCAGGCAGGTGGCCAGCGCCTTGAGGGGTGAAGTGCATGGCCTGGGCCTTGTTTCCCCAGCAGCAGGGTGTGCGTGGCTGATGAGATCGGGGGAGCCTGAGAAGCCCCTGATTCTAATCCAGATACAGGACCCCCCCGGCCAGGCACCAGGCACGTGCTGCCCCCGTCCTGTCCTCAGTCTCCCTCCAAGACAGGGACAAGGCTGTCTCCTTGAGCCTGAGGTCCTAAGGGGAGATGAGTGAGATGGTCCACATGGGCTCCGCATGGTGCATGAGCAGGAGGTGCTCAGTGAGAGGACACATTGTGATAATTGTGGACAGATGGTGCAGGCTGGCCAGAAAGAGAGAGGGAGAAAGTGGGCGAGTGGGTGCAAGTCCTGACCCCGGTCACACGCTGAGCCTGGCCCCGGTCACACGCTGAGCCTGGCCCCGGTCACACGCTGAGCCTGGCCCCGGTCACACGCTGACCCTGGCCCCGGTCACACGCTGACCCTGGCCCCGGTCACACGCTGAGCCTGGCCCCGGTCACACGCTGAGCCTGACCCCGGTCACACGCTGACCCTGGCCCCGGTCACACGCTGACCCTGGGCCCGGTCACACGCTGAGCCTGGCCCCGGTCACACGCTGAGCCTGGCCCCGGTCACACGCTGAGCCTGGCCCCGGTCACATGCTGACCCTGACGCTGGGCACAGCCTGAGCCTGACCCCGGTCACACGCTGAGCCTGACCCCGGTCACACGCTGACCCTGACGCTGGGCACAGCCTGAGCCTGGCCCCGGTCACACGCTGAGCCTGACCCCGGTCACACGCTGACCCTGACGCTGGGCACAGGCTGAGCCCTGACCACACTTACCCCTTGCTGTGCATCCCATACAATAGGAAACAATGCTGAAGTGTCAGGACAGGCCATTGGGAAGCCTGGACTTGCTCCGAGAGGCATGGAGTGATTTCACAGGTCTCCATAAATAGCCCTCTGCTCTGTGTTTTCTGGGTCCCCAGGCCAGGAAATGAGAGTCAGGAAATCATATGCTCACACCTGCTCTGGCTTCTAAGACAGTCTGGCTTCCTCCAGGGCCTCTGGTGGCCACCCAGGTCCTACCGCAGTGCCGCTGGCTGCAGCTCCAGGGTCCACAGTGCCTACCTCCACAGCGAGCCGGGGTCTGCCTCAGGGGCTCCCAGGTGGTTCCAGCCCCCCTTCTGCAGTCACCTGACTCAGTGCCCAGGGCAGAGCTTACAGCGACCCTCGCTCTGTCCTGGGTCCAGAATGGCCCTTGTGAGTTTCTCAGCAGGCTGTGGGATCCCTGAAGCCTGTGTCCCCAGCACCCTTCCCAGGGTGGACACCCTGAGAGCCAGTGGGTGTTGTGGGCAATGGTGGGCAGCAAGGAGTGTGTGGCCAGGATGAGGCTATGTGCGGGGCATGGCTGGACAGGACATAACTGGCCTCCAGGCCCCTCGGTCCAATCTGCCCACACCCACAGGCCACAGGCGGAACTCAGCCAAGGGCTCAGCTGTAACCAGAGGTGGGGGTGCCTCCTGCCCCAAGATTTGAATGCCCCGCTGCAGGCCCTTGGCCTGCCATCCCTCTCCGGCCACTCAGCATGATGGAAGGGGGCAGGGGAGCAGAGTGACAGGCCTGTCCTTGGGACTCAGAGACCCCAGAGCCAGCAGGCTCCCCCGTGGCATCCAAGGAGCAGAGCAGAAGGCCTGTGTTGCAGGTGCCGGCTGAGGGGAGAGCCCTTGGTGCTCAGGGGTGCCCCCCGGGGCAGCAGCAGGTCCGTTCTGCGCGCCCTGGCCCAGCCTCTGCGCCTCTCTTCCCAGGGCCCCTGGGAGGCCCTTCCTGCACTGTCCCTGTCTTCCTGCCGTGGCCTCTCCTGGGGCACCTGGGCCCTGGCACCCACCAGACCTCTTAGCTCCGTCACTGAGGATTGGGAGGTGTGTGTGTGAGGTCTGTACTCCCCACAGTGGGTGCGTCGGCCATAGAGGCTGCAATAAACCTGCTCTCATGCACTGGGTTCCCGGAACCCCCCGGCCTGTGGCCACAGCACGCAATCGGACTTGTACTCCGTCCTGCCTGAAGTCTGGCCTGGCTGCCTCCACCTCCCTGCCGTGTGGCTGGTGACTGCCACCAGCATGAGCAGACCAGTGAATGAGGGGCCGGGGATAACGCGGCTCTGCCGAGAAGCCAACTGTGGCCCCAAGCGAGAAACTTCACAGAGCTGTGCCTCTGGGGGCCCAGAGGCCCAGAGACCCGAACGTTGCTATGTGTTCTTGAAGTCAGTGCAAACTCCCTGCAGTCCCAGGGCCACTCAGAGAGCTCCGAAATAAGTATTTCTTATTTAAATTGCCAAAGCAATACTGTGTCTGAGTGAGTCACACAGCATAGATATCTAGAGGGTCCAAAGCAAACACAGCCCTTTGGCCACCTCCCCCAACCTCCCTTCTCCAACACAAAATCGAGTCATTCTGCACCTTCTCCACGGTGACTTGTCCCCAGCCTTGTGCGGCTTGCAGCCCAGGAGGGGACAGATGGGCTGGAGAGCTGGCACTCACAGCCCAGTGGGTCAGTGCCTGCTGAGGGCAGTGGGACTTGACCCCAGAGCCTTTGGGGAGAGAGGGAAAGGTAAGCAAGTGGGAGTGTGGCCAGAGGTGGGGGTGAGAGTCGGTGGCCATGAATAGGCCAGGGCCCTAGGTGGGGTTGAAACCCAGCCAGGGCTCTGAGTGCAGCCCTGGGGCTCCTGGGGTCGCCCCACCGGAATGCTGGGCTGCAGCGCAAACAGTGGTTTGCTGGGAGAGCAGCCAGGCATCCAGGGGAAGAAGGCGGGTGCTCTCTGGGCAAACAGGCTCAGGCTGACATCCTGTCCCTGTCCCATGGCAGGGGCGCCCCGTGTGCACGGCCTGTTAGGGTCACTCTGTGAGCTTCTCCAGGTCTGGGTGCAATCCTGTGCCTGGCTGGAAGCCCTCACCTGAGCTCCCACACACCTTTGCCTCCCCCTGTGCTAGACGAGCCCACCGCCCCCTTAGGAGAGACAGCGGCTGCCTCTTCCCCTGGTCCCATCAGTCTTGGCGTTCCCATTTTTTATGGAAATAAGGTCATCATGGATACAGATTGTGTCTCCCATTATTGCCTTTCAAATTCGGATCTTAGCCCAGAGGCTGGGGACAGTCTGGAGCTTTGGGCACAGGTCAGCCACTGCCTTCTAGAAGAGTCCACAGCTGTCTGCATTTTTCCTCTGTACTCATTCCTGACCCCACAGGACACTGGGCTTTATGATCAAAAACCAAGCAAAACAATTACGATTAGCAGACGTAATGTTGGGGGGGGCGCGGGGAGGGCTGTACAACTCAGAGAAGACAAGTAGTGATTCCATAGCATCTCACTACGCTGATGGACAGTGAGTGTAATGGGGTTGGTGGGGGGGACCTGATGAAGTGGGGAGCTTAATAATCATAATGTTGCACACATGTAATTGTAGATTAATGATACCAAAAAAAAAAAAAAAAACCAAGCAAAACAGCAGAATGCACAGGCTGGGTAAACAGCACCTCCTCGTTGTTTGAGATGTTTGTGGCTAGTGAGGTGAAATGTTCCAGGATATATAGCTCACTTTCATACCTTTGTTTATAAATAGAAGTCCCCACTCCTGTTATAGTTCCCGCATGGCAAACTTAATTACTTACATATTAAAGATAATAATTCTTTGTCATATGCTTTTCCCAATGCTCTGTATATTCTTACATTTTGTTTATGCATCGGGTTGGCGTTTTTATCATCAAATCTATGAAGCCTTTCCTTTCACCCTCAGAAAGCCCCTCTGGCAGTAAAAGCAGATCAATACGAAGTTGGACAGTTTTCCATTGAGCTCAGATCCACGTGAATCCAGCTCAAATTCAGCCAAGAGCCTGTTTGGACAGACGGAGGGGCTGCTCTCCGTGGACCTTCCCACGCCCAGGAGCCCTTTGGGGAGGTGTGAGTAGAAGCCCTCAGAGGACTGTGGAGCATCGTGAACTTAGTCTCTGAGTCGGGATTCTTTCAAGGTGCTTATTTCTTGCTCTATGTTCTTGATGCTGGGCTGTCAGGGGAGGACAGGTAGGGTCCTGGCCGCTGCTGCTCAGCCTTGTGCTGGAACCTCAGCTTGCAGTGGGCGGATTGAAATGCATCTGTGTGAGCTGAAGGTGGAAACATGAGCCCCGAGGATGAAAGGCTAGAACAGCCTCAGAAAGGTCAAGAGGGGCAAACATGTAAGCTGAAAACCACACACTCTTGGAATGGGTCTGAACTGTGTGGATGGTTCTGATTTGGCAAGCTGAATTTTTGTGACTGTCCTGGTTTTCTTTTATGAGACTTGACCTCCAGCCCCACCTGCTGGTGGCCAGGAGGCCAGGGCGACTCTGCTCTGGCAAGGGGAACTAGCATGCTTGAGGATGTCTCTTTCCCCACGGCAAACTGGCCATCCTCTGCCCTGGACAGAGCCAGACCCCTGCAGGCCTGTTAGAGGCTAGGCTTGTGGTCACCCCTGGGGAGAGCTGGCCGGGAGGGAAATGTGCCAGGACACTGTGGGTCCAGGCGTCTTTGCTGTCTGCTGCCCTCCCTCTGACTGTGCCGTCCAACTCGGCTAACGTTCTGTGCACCTGGCCTGTGCCCAGCCTGGAGCGCTGGCACTCGGTGCTGCCCCCACCCCACAGAGCATCACGGTGAGGGGGCTGAGCGGCCCCTCAGGTCACCGACTGGGACGGCTTGTGGCGCTCGGCTTCCTTCCAGAAGAGAATTAGAATTCTTCTGACATTTCACCATCCTCTCCTCTTCTCTTTGCCAAAAACAACTCCAAACAATAACAAACCAAATTTCTGGGGGTGTGGCTGGATCTACCCCAAGTCCACATGTAACTCTGGAGACACCTGGTCATTTCACCTGCTACCCTCCTGTCCAGGTACCACTAGTCTTTTGTTTGGATACATGGTTTCCAATCTCTGTGCCAAGGCACCCCAAGGTATGGAAACAGAGACAGGACATTCATGGGACCCCCAGGAGAGCAGCTGGCTCGGGGGCGTCTGTCTTCAGGGCAGAGCCCAGAACTTCTCCATGTTAATGTGGGCTACACCCCTTTAGGAGTCAGGGTACCTCTGCCAAGCTGGGGTTCTGGCAGGAGCATCTCCTAAGAGGAATGTGGGAAGGAGATGGGAGAGGTGTTAGCACAACCCCATGAATCTGGAGCACTTGCAACTATTTGAGATGGAAATGCTGTTGTTTTGTCTTTTAATGTATTGTGTAATACTTTTTTTTATATATAATTTATTTTGGTATCATTAATCTACAATTACATGTGCAATATTATGGTGATTGAACTGCCCCCTTCATCAGGTCCCCCCCACCAACCCCATTACAATCACTGTCCATCAGCATAGTGAGATGCTCTAGAATCACTACTTGTCTTCTCTGAGTTGTACAGCCCTCCCCGCGCCCCCCCCACCTTACGTCTGCTAATCATAATACCCCTTTTACCCTCTTAT
>JAQQAC010013450.1:65269737-65295923 GCA_029783875.1 Phataginus tricuspis | reverse complement strand
CTTAATATTCTTTCATTCCTAGAGATCCTTTAATCTCTCTCTGCCTCAGCTTCTCTGTATTCCTGTTCTCTGATTTCTATTCCATTAACAGTCTTTTGCATCTCGTCGAGTCTGCTGCTAAGCCTGTCGATGGTTTGTCTCATTTCTGCATTGTCTTTCCTGACTTCCCTCACTTCCTCCCTCAGCTCTTGCATATTTCTCTGTAGATCCATCAGTATGGTTATGACTTTTATTCTGAATTCTTTTTCAGGAAGATTGTGCATTTCCATCCGTTCATACTCCCTCTCTGGTGTCTTGGTCTGGATAAGCTTTGTTTGGACCATATTCCTCTGTCTTTTCATGGTGATAGAAGTGGTTGCTGGTAGGTGTCACGTATGTTAGTTGGGCGCTTTAAGGCTTTAAAAAAAAAAGAAAGAAAAAAATAAAGAGGAGAAAGAAAAGAAAGAAAGGAAAGAAAGGAAAGAAAAGAAAAGAGAAAAAAACCCATCAAACCATCAAAAAAATAAAGAACAAACCAACAAGAAGATGTCCACTGGGAGTAGATTCTGTTGGGATGCTGTAGGTGGCGCTGTTGGACCACTATTCTGCAGCTGCGGCTGCGCTGGGCCTTTTGTAGCTCTGGCTGGGGTGGGAACAAATGGGAGGCTGCTGATCTGTGTGGGAAGTTTCAGTAGGGCTACTTTTTCCCAGTTGCCAGCCAAGGGGTCCGAAATTCCCCAGGACTCCCAGCCTGCTGGGCTGAGTGCGCTGGGATGATCCTGGGCCCTTGTCTCTTTAAGACGGCTAAAAAAAAAGCATGTGCTTTTCTTTTGTCCCGGGAGCCGGCTGCGAGGACTCAGTGCGTTCCCAGGCTCAGACCCTGCACCCTCTGTGTCTCCAATCTCCGATACACTGCGCGATGTGTGTCAGCGCTCCCGGTGCAGATCACCAGGGCTGGTTATTTCGCCGGCCTGTACTTCCACTCCCTCCCCGCTCTGAATCCTCTCCTCCCGCCAGTGCGCTGGGGTGGGGGAGTGCTCGGGTCCCGCCGGGTCGCGGCTCCGTATCTTACCTGCCTTGCGGGGTCCCGAGTCTTCTCAGGTGTAGATGCAGGCTGGGTGCTGTCCTGTATCTTCTGGTCTCTTTTAGGAATAGTTCTATTTGTTGTATTTTCATAAATATATATGGTTTTGGTGGTTTGGGGAGGAGATTTCCACCGCTGTGCTTATGCCGCCATCTTCCTGGAACTCCTCTATTGTGTAATTCTTTTTCAAATGGTGACTATGTTGTGAGGATGGAACACCCATGGCCTTGTCTGGCTCTAGTGACCTAATGAACATAGCTGCTCCGTCCACCCTGTGGCCTAGGGACACTGGGTCCCACTTGTTGGGGTGCCATCTGAGCAGTCCAGGGCTGCCTGCTCGTCTTTCTGGAGTGTTGTCTGGGTGCTGTGGAGCAGCGAGTGCCTGCCCAGGGGGACCTGTAGGGACTGTATCGAGAGCCCGGGGGCTCGGCATGTACAACATCACCCTTCATAGCTGCATCCCTAGGCCCTGCTCCAGGAGCGGTCTGGGCACAGGGTGGATGCTCTTTTCACGGTGCCCGCTGTGCTGGAGGCTGGGATATCTCCTAAAACAGCAGACAGCACTCTGGCGCCTCTGGGAGCTGAGGGTCTGTGGAGAAGGCAGGTTCGAGGAAGAAGGTGGAGGCAGCAGAGGGTGAGTGTGTCCACGCTAGGGGAGTTCCTGGGCCTGTGGGGACCTGACCTGGCCTGGGTGAGCAAGGGCCTCCCAGGGGATTACTGCTGGAGCTAAGGCAGGGTGGGCGCCCATGCTTCTGGCTTCCCCCGTGGGCATGTAGTGCTCTGCACAGGTTTGCCTGGAGGGAGAAATGGAGGCCCCTGAAGGAGGATCCTGGTGGCACTGTGTGGGGACCCCACTTCAGACAACATCTTTCCCCAGCGGTGAGAGCTGCCCTGGCTGGGGAGGTGTTGGCTTTTCTTGACCAGACACCACTCTCTGGGGCAGGCCCGTCCACCTGGCATACTCCTCCAGCCCAGCCTGGCTGGAGAGCCCAACAGCGATGTGATTTGGACGCACGGAACTGGCTGTGGTCTCATCAGGTCCGCCGTCGCCTATGGACACCATTGGCAATGCAGAGGTTGCAGGGCCCCTGTGCCCTGGTGTCATGTGGAGCAGTCCCAAGGCCCTGCTTGCTGTGGTGGCGAGGTTTCACTGCGATGGCGATGGCAGTAAAACTCGGCTCCCCTCCCGCCACCAATCATTGGGTGTAAGTAGAGGAAGAGGAGACTTGCCTTGAAGGCCTTTTCTCCAGATTTGGAAGCTGATAAACATGACCTGTCCAGCCACAAGGAGCTGTTATCCAGTGTGGCCCCTCGGGGAGCTGCTCCTGCCCCAGGGCAGAGCGCGGGGACCTGATTCCCGGCCCGCGCACTAGACTGCAGCGGCTTCAGACACAGTGCTCTCAGCTCTGTTAATTATAAAATAATCATGATGCAGCCCATTGTTTCCAAAAAGAAACAGGCAAGAAAGAAATAGTCTCAAAGATAAAAAGCAGGAGGGCCAGAGCCCATGGCAACAGTTTGGGGTATTTACTTCCAAACCCTTTTCTGTGCATTTACACAGTGCATACTTACTTCCATCGCCTGTCCATATTTTAATTGATGGAATCATTGGGGCTGGAATGTGCCTTGATTTTAAAAATTAGTGTTATGTCGTATAGGTACTTTACTGTCAGGACCTAAAGGAGCATCTGGTTCTTTAACAGAGCACGGGCTCCCTAGTTCTCCTTCAATGGATACCGAGAGTGCTTCCAACTCTTTGTTACTACAGCTTTACGGATTGCTTACATACATATTTGTGCCCAAATCAGTATTTCTGTTGAATGATTCCTAAAAGAGAAATTTCTGGGAAAAAGAGAAATGTTGGCATGTTCAAAATGTGGTTCTTCTGCTAAATTGCCCCTGTAAAAGGTGGCAACATTTTACATGGTACATAAACACGATCATTTTTCCATGCCCTTTCGGACACGAAATCCCAGCAGGCGTGCGCATGCATGAACATGTACGTTTTCCGGAATATTCCAGAGATAAGCTGCTTTTTATCTCCTCACTGATCATGTGTATCCTCCTCTATGAACTCCCTGTTCAGACTCTGCTTGTTTATATGTTGAGATTTTGGATTTCATGTTGATTTGTGGACATTCTTTATATTCTAGATATTAATCTTTTGCTTGTCATACTGTTCAAATGTTTTCTTTCTTTTTACAGTTTGCTGTTTTTATCTTTTATCACCAGTTAATGTTTGTCATGCCAATGTTTTTACTTCTTTTTTTTATTTTTATAATTTATTTTGGTATCATTAATCTACAATTACATGTGCAATATTGTGGTGATTAAACTACCCCCTTCATCAGGTCCCCCCCACCAACTCCATTGCAGTCACTGTCCATCAGCGTAGTGAGATGCTATAGAATCACTACTTGTCTTCTCTGAGTTGTACAGTCCCCCCCGTGCACCCCCAACATTACGTCTGCTAATCGTAATGCCCCTTTTACCCTCTTATCCCTCCCTTTCCACCCATCTTCCCCAGTCCCTTTCCCTTTGGTAACTATTAGTCCGTTCTTGGGTTCTGTGAGTCTGCTGCTGTTTTGTTCCCTCAGTTTTTTTTTTCTTTGTTCTTATACTCCACATATGAGTGAAATCATTTGATACTTGTGTTTTTCGGCTTGGCTTATTTCACTGAGCATAATACCCTCTAGCTCCATCCATGTTGTTGCAAATGGTAGGATTTGTTTTCTTCTTATGGCTGAGTAATATTCCATTGTGTATATGTACCACATCTTCTTTATCCATTCATCTACTGATGGACACTTAGGTTGCTTCCATTTCTTGGCTATTGTAAATAGTGCTGCAGTAAACATAGGGGTGCATCTGTCTTTTTGAAACTGGGCTGCTGCATTCTTAGGGTAAATTCCTAGGAGTGGAATTCCTGGGTCAAATGGTATTTCTATTTTGAGATTTTTGAGGAACCTCCATACTGCTTTCCACAATGGTTGAACTAATTTGCATTCCCACCAGCAGTGTAGGAGGGTTCCCTTTTCTCCACATTCTCGCCAACATTTGTTATTGTTTGTGTTTTGGATGTTGGCCATCCTCACTGGTGTGAGGTGATATCTCATTGTGGTTTTAATCTGCATTTCTCTGATGATTAGCGATGTGGAGCATCTTTTCATAAGCCTGTTGGCCATCTGAATTTCTTCTTTAGAGAAGTGCCTATTGATGTCCTCTGCCCATTTCTTAATTGGATTATTTGCTTTTTGTTTGTTGAGGTGCATGAGTTCTTTATATATTTTGGATGTCAACCCCTTCTCGGACACGTCATTTATGAATATATTCTCCCATATTGTAGGATGTCCTTTTGTTCTACTGATGGTGTCCTTTGCTGTATAGAAGCTTTTCAGCTTGATATAGTCCCACTTGTTCATTTTTGCTTTTGTTTCCCTTGCCCGGGGGGATATGTTCATGAAGAAGTCGCTCATGTTTATGTTTAAGAGATTTTTGCCTATGTTTTTTTCTAAGAGTTTTATGGTTTCATGACTTACATTCAGGTCTTTGATCCACCTTGAGTTTACCTTTGTGTATGGGGCTAGACAGTAGTCCAGTTTCATTCTCTTACATGTAGTTGTCCAGTTTTTCCAACACCAGCTGCTGAAGAGGCTGTCATCTCCCCATTGTATATCCAGGGCTCCTTTATCAAATATTAGTTGACTGTATATGTTTGGGTTAATGTTTGGATTTTGTATTCTGTACCACTGGTTGTTTTTACTTCTGAAGAATTTAAATTCATAAATATTTTCCCACACTCCTATGTTCTAAGGCTATCAACACAATCTTTTATGGTTTTCACTAAATTATTGTCTTAGTTTCTTCCTCTCTCCCTTCCTTCTCCTCCACATCCTTCCTTCTCCTCCCACCCTTCCTCTTTCCCTTTCTGTCTCTTTGTCTCTCCCTGGCTGTCTCTGTCTCTTTCTGTCTTTCACTTGTTCTAAATAGGTGGAATGTTGTCTCAGGGCCACTGATTTGCAGTACCACTTTGAACCCCTGTTCATTCTTGTTTTACACGTGCACACACACGCTTTTCTGTTTTCTTTTGATTTCTTTGTTCTGCTGGTACTACAATGTTGAATACTTCTTGCTTTAACATAGTTGCCATATCTGCTAAACTCCCTCTTGTTAGTTTGTATTTAATTTTTCCTCCTATTATTACACATTTAATCTTCCCAGTGAATGTCACCCCAGATGCACACAAATCCTGTTGGGGGAGTTTTGGGGGTTCCCTTCAATTTAATGCTTGGGGGGAACTGACAAGTCTACCACAATAGAAACATGGTTGTTGCTCCATTTTTATTCAGGTTTTTTGTTCTGCTCTTCTGCAAAATGTAATAATTTTCTATTTAAGGGTATTGCACGCATACCAAGTTATTCTAATACAATTGTTTCTCTTGTGAATGGGATTTTAAAATCATAACGTCTAAGTGGTTATTGCTGGCACCCATGAAAGACTGTGATTTTTATTTGCTGTTCTTCCTGATTGAACATGAGGTTTATGTATGAATGAATCTGCATGGATGCAGACATACATACCCGTAGGGATATATGCATGCACGTGCACATGGATATGCACATAGGTATACACGCATGCCTGGATATGTCTTTGAATATGAGAGGCTTCAGCACATTTACAAGCCCATAGAACCACGAGGAAGTGGTTGAGTGCATGACAGTGAGAGGCATGCTTGATTCTGTGAGTCCCTGTGAAGCCACGCACGGGAGATTGGATAGCCCCCTGGTGAGTCTTGCCCAAGTGGGACTTGGGTTGAACTTTCAGGAATTCGTAGGATTCCAGGGCCTACATCTCACCTACAGGGGCTAATCTCTTGGACTCTCTTTTAGCTCCCAGATTTCACTGTTAAGAGTCGTCAGTTATGTAGCACTTGACAATTAATTACAGCTCTTTGAAGACAAGGTCCTGGCAGGAATAGGACACCATGTGAGACAGAGGGCTTGGCAGTGGAAAAGGAAGGCTCTCTAATTTCATGACTTAGTTTTCACTTTTTCATGAGGCTTTATGTATTAATTGTTACACTTTCTTTCCAGTCTCAGTCTTACTGCCTCCTCCTATCAACTTTAAGAGGTAGGGGATTAGTTCTGTTACCCTGTGAGGTTGGGAATGGGTATCCAAGACCCCAAATACCCCTTGGGTTCGACAATTTCCTGAAGGACACCCAGAGCTCATGAGAGCCGCCACACCACGGTCGGCATATTACAGGGAAAGGCCAGCCTTATGACGAAGGAGATTGGGCATAAGCAGCCCCAGAGCCCAGAAAGAAGAGTCGGGCTCTACACCCATGCATCAGAGAAGGGTCAAGTTGAGCCAGAATCTAATTTTCCATCACAAAAACTAAGGTAAAGACAGCAGGTTCACTCCAAAATGGAGGGCCGGAAATGATAATAACCAGCAGAAGCTGGAATGCATTAGGGGTAGACATGGTCCAGGTGGGGCTGGGAGCCCAGAGGAGGGGTCTATGCAGGTGCGGGAGCTCCAGAAGCCCGGGCAGGGGAGTCTGGATACTGAAGGCCCTGGGACCCTGAGGAAGCTGGTGTTATGAGGACGCAGGCAAACTAGGCCCCCGGTGGGGGCCGTCTATGAGGGCCTGGGAGCCCCAGGAGAGGGTGTCCATATGGTTCTGGGAGTACCAGCACCTAGCAGAGGGGGTCTGTGTGGTTCCCAGAGGACTCAGGGGAGGGTATTTGTGGTTCCAGGAACCCCAAGACTTAGGGGAGAGGGATGGGGGGCCCAGGGCCTATGGGAGGGCTCTGCATGTTCCCTGGAACTCCAGGACCCAGGGGAAGGGGGTCTATGTGGTTCCCAGAGCCCCAGGACTCAGAGGAGGGGGTCTAGGTAGGTGCAGGAGGCCCAGGACCCAGGGGAGTGGACCACACGGGTGTTAATCTTAAAATAAGCCTGTCAGTTATTTAACCAGCAAAATGGGTTTATTTGGGAACAGCAGAGAATTACAACTCCAAACAAGCAAGCTATGGCAGAACCACGGCCAAGTCCAGAGAACACAGATGAGGTCCTTTATAGGGAAAAGGGGACCTGGGGGGCTGATGTAAGCAAAAAGCCCACTGGAGGAAACTGGGAGCCCTGTGTCACGGCTGCTCATTGGCTGGGCTATGGTCGGTCTGTTGGGGGTGGGGGAGATAGTGGAAACTCTTCCCTCCACCTACTGGGTGATAAAGTGGCCAAAATAGTAGAGCCGAAAGGTGTCCTTTTCTTCCCTCCTGCGGCGTCTGCAACTGACCAGGAGGGTGGGCGTGAGAGCGCCCCCTGCAGGCCTCCGGGGCCAGGTCAGCGAGGCTTCCCTCTTAGTTTTCCCATTTCCCCCTTTGGCGCAAGATCTTCCAAAGCACTGCTGATCAACAGCCAGGTTTTCTGCATCTAGTGGTTCTGTCCCTCAGTGCCAGGAAGGACCTTTGCCCAGGGTTGACGGGCAAAAAAGCCAAAACTTAAAATGATTACTATATAAAACAGAAGAAATAACCTGACAATTCCAAGTTGCTTGACCGTCCTGAGCCAGGGCCTTGAGGTCTGAAAGCGGCCGACTGAGGGCAGGACAGTCCCCCTGTGGCGGCAAACCCAGAGTCCCGGTGCCTAAAGCGGCGCGACGGCGGAATAGCGATACGGCAAGAGCACGTGGAGATGACCGGGTGCGCGTGGACGGAGGCGGTGCGGGTAGGAGCGCGGGGCAGCCGCTGGCCGACTACAGAGCAGCAGCGCGCGGACGTTTTAAAGCAGTTTCGGGATCTCCAGAGAACCGTTCTGAAGCGCTTGCCCTCCGTAACCCAGCCTGGGGAGCCGCAGATTCAGAGACCGCGGGGTAGGAACGACAGGGTGCTGACGGACAAGGACGGTCCTGCTCAGGGGCCCTGGACAAACCTCCATCCTCAGCCGGGGGCGTCCCGGGGCCCAGTGAGGGGGACGCCCTGCGCCTGTCATCTCCTGTGACGGGTGTAGGGCCTTGGAAGCCTTCTTTAGTTACAGGGTATTGATTAACTCTGGGGAGAGGTTTTGAGGGATCTGTTTGAATCTCGACGGGAGGCGCCCTGCGGGTTCTGCCAAGTTGAGTGTTTTTCCCACGAGGAGGACGTCAGCCGATCCAACAGGAATGAAAGGTCAGCATCCGCAGACGCAGCCATAGCGCTGCCGGAAACGGGGCAATGAGACGCCCACGAGTCACTTAATTCCCCTGGTTGGTATTTTGTCACTGCTGTCAAATTCTAGTTATTTCTGCCTTTGTGGAGAAAGGAGTTCTGTTTGGATACATATGTTTTTAAGAGATTTTGGCCTGATAAATGAATAGGGCAGAGGAACTAAGGAGAAAAGGGTAAGCATCCCTTAGAGGCTGAACAGCGGGAACAGGTTCAGCGACAGGAACCTGCCGCAGTTTGTGCGAGAGCCCCACCATTGTTCAGTGCTCTGAGCCTGGTCTGCTGTACCGCAGTGGGGCCGAGCAAGGGGAACGTGGTCCCGTTGTCAGGAAGGACAGAGAGAGATTCCTTCCCAAACCACAGTGGCTTCTCCAGCTGATGAAGACAGAGGATTGGGAAGAGCCCACCATCGGGAATGAGGACACGGGAAGGGCTGGTGAGAGGGCCGAAGGCACCTGAAGAGCTTAAACTTGTCATCATTTTTATTTAAAGCCAATGTCCCGGCTCTTGGCAATAATAGCAGAAACTAGAGTGCTTTTTGTTTTTGTTTTATTTAGGGGCCTTCATTTGCCGGAGTTGCAAGTTAAGGATTTTGGGGCTCTTTCTCATTGAGGTGCCCACCAGCTGGTTTGCCAAGTTAACTAAATCTGTGGTGGACATAGTTTCCCATCCCAATCTTTCAACTGAAAAGCAAGACCCCAGTTCAGCCTGTTCATAGAGTGAAATGCCACTCGGGCGGGTTCAGCAGCTAAAGGAAAACCAATTTTCTTTGAAAGCAATCTGAAGTCGATCGCAATAGTCATGGGCAGGTTTGTGTGTGGGCCTCAACTTTATTCCAATCCACAGGCTTAGGAAAAGCCCCTGGAGTTGCTCTGTGGAGGCTTCCAGCGAGTGTGCTAGCATTTTGCCAAGTCAGGTGTGGGAACAGTAGACAAGGACATGGTGTCTCTCAGGCTCGCTCACGCAGGATATCTGGAGAGGCGGGGTTCAGCACTGCGTCACCTTGCTACGCTGCGCGTGACAGTAAACATGTGCCCACTGGCCCTGTGCTGGCTTCGGCCCGGAGCCCCATGAGAAGGCTGCCCTGAAGGCTCTGCGGCTGCTTCCACACCCCGAGTAAAGGCGTGCTCACTGTTCCCACTGCGCCTCAGTTATTGTTCGGCCTGCTGGAATCATAGTTCAACCTTTCAGGTGTGGATCACCTGCATTACATCAGGCAAAATCCTTTGAGGATGTTCCCATTAAGCCAGTTTTCATTCAAGGCTTGGCCTGGCTCTCAGCAAGAGGCCTGTGGAATACTTAGTATAAACCTGAGAAACCAGTTTGGTACGTTTGAATAACTATGTTAAATTCCTCAGCAAACCTAAGGGGTCCTCAGTCACTCTAGGAAACTATGGCTCAAAATTCAGCCTTGGTCCTGGGAACCTAAGAAGCTTGGGGCTTAGATCCTCAGAAGACTTAACTTTTAAAATAACAGGTTTTACTACGTTCAGGAGAGGAGGGACCAGAGATCCAGGTGGGGGGTTCTAAGTAGTTCCAGGAAGCCCAGGACCCAGGGGACGGGTCTATGTGGTTCCAGGAGCCCCGGGACCCAAGGGTGGGGTCGGCATCTACAGGATGGGGGCGCCAGCCCGGCGCTGGGACCCCTGTCAGTGCGGCTGCACAGGCCCCCTCCAAGGTCCCGGGGCCCGTGGGCTCCGAGCTGGGCAGCGGGGAACTGCAGTGCTGCCCACAATGCTGGGTCCTCACCCAGAACCTCCGGAACCTTCCTGGAGGCCCGCTTGTGGAGATCAGCCTGTCCACCTGTGGGCGCCTTCCCCACCGCCCCTCCGCAGTCCCTGGGCCTGCTCGCCACCGAGCACGCCCCCAACCTTCCGGAAGCCTCCACACAGACAGATGGGCTCCGCTCCACGCCCACAAACCTTCTGGAAGCTGTGCGAAGCCTGCCGGGAGGCCTGTCAGCATGCGCTGCTGCTTTGGGAACGTGGCCAGACCTCAGAGACCTCCACGTGGCCACCTGCTGCCCGTGTGCCCACCACCTCCGGCCCCCGGGAGGCGTCCAGAAGGTGAGGGGCTTGGGCTCCAGACAGGGGCCATGGAGGGCAGGCGGGGGGTGGCCCAGCCACTCTGAGGAAGGCACAGGGTCCTGCTGGCACCCCGCCCTCCAGACATGGACCCCTCCCCTAGGTCCTGGGGTTCATGATAGCAGGTAGAACCCTCCCCTGGGTCCGGATCCCGGCACTGAATAGACCGCCCTTCCCCCACTTCTTCAGGTCGTGGAGCGCACAGTACCCGGTACAGCCTCCCCTGGGTACTGCGCCTCCTACCACTTGGGCCCGCCCCTGGGTCCCTGGCTCCTGGAGCCCTGTAGACCCCACCCTGAGTCCTGGGATTCGCGGAACCTACCCCCTCCTCTGGGTCCTGGGCCTCTTGGAATCAACCAGACCTCTGCCTTGGGTTCTGAGCTTCACAGAACCAGGTAGAAACAGCCCCTGGGTCTTCGGGGTCACATAGTCACATAGACCCCTCCTCCAGATATCAGGGCTCCTGGATCCACAAAGACACCTGGGACTTCTGGAACTTCTGGTCCCTCCCCTGGGTCCAGGCCTCCTTGAACCACAAAGACCCCTCCTCCGATTCCTGTGTCTCTTGCAACCACCCCCTCCACTGGGACCGGGAGGTCCTAGAACCACGTAGACCTCTCCCCTGGGTTCCGGGCTTCTAAGAACCAGGTAGAAACACCCCCCCGGCTCTTGGGGCTCATAGTCACATAGGCCCCTCCACTGGGTCCTGGGCCTCCCAGAATCACTGCCTCTTTTGGGTCCTAGGCCTCTTGGAAGCACGTAGACCCCTCCCCTCGGTCCTGCCCCTCCCCCAGGTCTTCAGCTCCTGAACCACACAGACCCCATTCCTGTGTCCCAAGCCTTCCAGAACCAGTAGAACTGTTCCCTGGGTCCTGGATCTGTCAGAACCACCTAGATTCTGCCCCTGGGTCTTGGAGCTCATGGAACCGTGTAGACTCCTCCCCTGGGTCCTGCACCTCCCAGCACGTAGACACACCCCTGGGTCCTGGGCCTCCTGCAACTGCCCCCCTCTGTGGGCACTGGGCCTCCTGAAATTACCTAGACCCCTTCCCCTCGGCCTTGGGGCTCCTGGGTCCTGGGGCTTCCATCCCCTGGTAGATTGTTCTCTCCCACTCCCCATCTGGCCTTGCCTGTACCCTAATAGTGTTAACATCTTAGAGGTCCCATGGCTTTCAACATCCACATAGACTCCCTCCCACAGCGTTTGGGGCTCCCACACCCGCATACTACATCCTCACACACCCGCATAGGCCCCCTCCCCTGGGGTCCCAGCCCCATCTACATCACGTAGACCCCCAACACCTTCCAGCCTATGCTGGTCATTATTCCTGGCCCTCTGTTTTGGGGTGAATTTGCTGACTTTGTCCTAGTTTTTGAGATGGAAAATTAGATTACAGCTCAACTTGCCCTTTTCTGACGCGTGGGTATAGAGCCCGACTCTTCCTTCTGGGCCCTGGTGCTGCTCATGCAGGGTTTCTCTCCGCATGCTTTCACCACCACACTGTACAGACCACTTTTATCTTCTCCTGGAAGTGTTGGGGGCAGGGACTTAATGGTTGGGAAGTGCTTCTGTCGCCGAACCCATGAAGCCTTTGCACCTTTCCCGCTGTGAGGGCTTTCTGGCCAACGTCCCTGGTCAGGAGAGGTACTGTGGCTACACCTCGCAAGTTCTTCTGGACATGAGGGCTCCGTGCCGCGCTCTCTGGCCATTGTGTTCGCTTTGAAGTCTACACTGGCCTATGCTAACGGAGCCGTTTCCTCCCTTCAGTTCTGTCACCTCCTCTGCTTTGGGCGCGTGTCACATCTTCTGTTTAAAGTGACTCCTACAGTCTCTCCCACGGCGGGTCCATTGGTGAGACAGGCCAGCTCTCTCTGTCTCAAGCCATCTTCCTTCCACCCACATGGTGGGGTGTGTTTCTCTTGGTGGAAGAAACACGGTGGAGATGGGCTCTTCTGGGCGCAGCAGTGGGAGCTGCCGTCCTTGGGGCGTCGCCGCCCCTTTCAGCTCTGTGCAGACCGGCTGACACGGGCTGCCTCTGGTCGGTACAGCCCATCCCCTCTGGCTGTGTTCAGGTTTCACGCTTTCAAAATGGCTTCCCACGGTTCACCGGGGGTGTGTCTAGGGTGGGTCTTCCCTGTGCATGCCCTTCGTGCCCCCGCTGCACCGATCTTCTAGGCTGTGGGCCGATGCCCCTGTTGGTGCGGAAGATGTCTGTGTCTGCCGCCATCTCTCCAAAGGCTCGCCCTCTCCGCTTCTCTGTCCTCCCCGCCCAGGAGTCCGAATGCACGGAAGCCAGCTGCTGGACGGTCGCCCGGAGGCCCCTGGCCAGTTGTGGGCATTCCCTCCTCCGCTCCCTGGGCACGGGGTGCACGTCCCCCATGTTCTCTTTTGCTGAGTCTGGATGGCTGCCGATTCCACCCAGAGTTTCCTCCTTTCCCACGTTTTGTTTCTCAGCTCTCAAGCGTTCACTTGATTTCCTTCTCATGTCACCTCCGCTGAGCGTTTGGCCTTTTGGCAATTGGTCACTTGTAACGTCCTTCTGTCCACCATCTGTGTTGACGTTCTGAAGGGCTCTGACGCTGACACGGACCTTGGGTGAGCTGGGCTCACTCGCCCTTGGCTGGACTGATGGGCAGCCCCTAGTCCTGCCTCTCCACGTCCTGAGGTCTAGTCGGGGTTGTGGTTTGGTGTGTCACCGGCCCTAAGCATGGCAGTGCTCCCGCGGTCTGTGGGTTGTGTCGTGCGTGGCCCTGCGATGCGGCCCCGGGACCTCGCGCACTTGGCTGCTGTCTGCCTGAGGGAGGGCAGGGAGCTTGGCGTCGGGTAAAGTGAAGGCATGAGCCTAGGGATGCCCTCCTGTGTGGGGTGGCCACCGGCTCCGACCCCGCTCTGAGGAGCTCCCAGCCCAGAGCGGGAGTGGTGTGCGGGGGTGAAGGGTAGCCAAGAGTCCTGTCTTGCTGGATGCTGGGAGGCCAGAAGCTGGGCCCAGGAGCCCTGGCCTTGCTGACCCGGGCCCTGGGTCTCCTCACCTGCAGGCTCAGGCTCCCACAGGAAAGGACGCCTCCCGATGCCTTGTTCCTGACCATGGAGGTGCTGCTGGCCACCGGGACAGTTGCCAGTCGTTCCAGAGAGTCTTGTAAGTATCAGCTGGGCCCCCGTCTTGGAGGGGATGAGCATTCCCTGGGCTTTCTGGGGTCCCTGGGAGGGTTTGAGTGGAATTTCCATCACCTGAGTCAACTGACGCCTCATTTTCAGTGGGATTGGTGGGCATAGGGTGGGCTTGGAAGTGTCCCTGAGAAAGTCAGGAGGGAGGAGGCCTTCCTGAGACCTGTGGGGTCTCGAGCGGCGACCCATCGCCACCTGGGACTGGCAGGAGAGGCTGTGTGCAGGGAAGTTTGGAAGGGTGCTGGCCTTTTGTGACTGTGACTGTCAGGCCCTCCTGGGACAGGTAGGCCCCATATGCCCCATGTAGGGCTCCCTAGGGCCTGCGTCAGAGCAGGGAACGTTCCTGGGCACCTGGCCTCTACTCTGGGCTCATCCTGCCCAGAGTCAGAGCCCATGGAGGGCAGAGCTGTGCAGGGCTGAGGCTGTCCGTCGAGGTGCAGGGCCAGCTGCAGAGGAGGTGCAGTGGGTCGTGACGAGGGAAATGCACATTGGAGCAGGAGAGCAACTCTGCTTTATATTCCCTCAGGGACCTATAATTTGAAATGCTATGACTGTGCAAACATAAACGACTTCACCTGTGGTACGATTAGAACGTGTGCCTATGAGGTCAGGTGCTGTCTGACAGTCTCTATTCGTAAGTACTTCTGGTCTTTACCCCTTAGGGGGATAGGCCGCCCACCTGGCGCTTTCAGGGGGCAGGGCAGTCTGCTCTCCTCTACGCCCAGCCTCATGGCCCTGGGCCTGCTCTCTCCTGTCCTGACAGCGTGTTCTTGGCCACCCTGCTCAGCCCAGGAGAGGGCGGTGGGCACCGTTGCGGAGGACCATGTACGCTTGCAGGGCAGTCAGTGCACGCGCCTCCTGGGACGCCTCCAGGGTGAGAGGACTGCTGGAGGCCAAGGAACCCCACCCCTCGCCAGTCCCTTCTGTGGATGCCCAGCACAGCCAGGGCGACTCCTCGGTACCCATTTGATTCTGGTCATCTGGGGTGGGCTTCTGGCCTGGCAGACCATGGGCTCCTTGGGACAATGCCTGCCCACCTAGGTGCCAAGGCCAGGAGTGGAGTCAGGGCAGAGCCTGCCGTTCCGCAACACACTTGCCTCCTACTCGGAGGCTCCCATGCTGAGAAAGGCGTCCCTCTCCTGAGGGCCCTAACCTGAGGACCACATCCGGCCAGAGGCCAGTGGCCGACCCCTGAACCCAGGAGGCTGCAGCCACTGTGGGGCCTGGTGGGGAGGTGAGGCCTCCTCTGGGGCCCTGCTCGGACCTGTGCCTGACCTGTTCTCCCCAGTGTCTGTGACTCTCTGCACCTCCTCATGCCGTCTGGGGTCAAAGAGGCCTGCCCAGCAGTCCTGACGGGCACCCCCTCGTGTGCCAGCTGCTGTTACCCAGGGGCGTTGCCGACCAGGGGCAAGGAAGGAGCCGGGCATCTGTGCCCTGGTACAACAGGGGCCCTGCTTGCATGCGCAGGTCTCAGCCTGACCATCAACATGCTGGCCTGGGCTGGCCTGGCCCCTGTCCTTAAGATTGCAAGACACCTTCAGGGGTAACCATTACGGAACAGAAACGCCAAGGAGTATTCTTTACAAGGCCCAGGCTTACAGAGCATGCCTGGGGACACACAGCGAGGTCGAGGTGAACAAGGAAGGGCGTGAGCACAGGCCTCGGGGTTCTGCATTTATTGGGCTCCAGGATGGGGGCCTCTGGTTTCCTGGGCTCATTCATTGTTGGTAATTTAAAACCTTGGAAAAAAAACCACTTCACCATCTGTGACCCATGCTGAGCTTATAGGGCTGAAGGGCCCTGAATTCCTCCTGAACAGCCTGCCCAGCCAGAGGCTGCTTCCTTGGCAAATCCCTCACTAGTTTTATGGCAGAAATCGTGCCAGTCTTATACCGACTCTTTCAGATCATAAACAGGGAGGACGTGCTCCCCAGCATACTCAGGATGGCAGCTTAACTCAAACTTACACACACAGCAAAGGCCTTGGAAGGATGGAAGTCACGGGCAATCCTCTCCTGATTGGAGAAGCCCCAGTACTAACCCAGCATTAGAAGTGAAGTCCTGGGTGGGCAAGTGGGGCCCTGGTGCAGGGCAATGCGGTGTGCTGGATGGGACCTGGGACAGGACAGGCACCTTATAGGAAAAGGAAGGAACCCTGAGTAAAATGTGGAGTTAGTAAGAATTTATCAGTCTTCATTCTTTGGGACCAAGTAGCCACAGTAATGTGAATCATGAGAGACAAGAGGGATTGGGTGTGGGGCATGTGGGAACTCTACTGTCTGCAGCTTTTCTAAAAGCTTCAAACTTTTGGGTTAAAAAGTTCATTTGAACACACACACACACACACACACACACACTTTCCCGCTTCCTCATGCTTAAAATCACAGAATTGCAATGTGCTTTACAGTGTGAAACTGTAGTTCATTCAGCAGATTAACAAAGAAAATGCGAAGCAGCACGTGATCACAGCACAGATACTGAAAACCTTTTAGAAAGCCCGACGCACCTTCCCAATGAAAACGATCCCTGTGTGATGGAAGCATAAGGGACGTGTTATCTCCTGTAAACAATGAGAAGGTTGGAGGAACTTGCCCTTGAGGTGACATGGAGTGAGGGGCTGGCCATCCACCTTCTCTGCTCCCCATGGGCCGGGCTCCTGGTGGTCCACTTAGGTGAGCGGAGAGGGAACCCCCGGCTGGAAAGACAAGGATTAAACTGCCACTGGTCACCAAAGACCAACAAACTTAGGGAACCCTGCGGGCCTTGGGCACAGACCAGTATTCAGTCTCTGGTTATAAAAGTCAATTGTATTCTCAGTTGAATAAAATTCACAGTTGAAAAACCATTCCCCTGCATGCAGCCTCTCCTGCCAGTCCCAGGTGGCGATGGCCGCCGCTCCACACCCTGCGGGTCCCAGAAAGGCCTCCTCCCTCCTGACCCTCTCCTTGCTCAGGGACACTTCCGAACCTACCCTGTGCAGACCAGTCTCACTGCAAATGAGGTGTCAGCTGGCTCAGGTGATGGAAATACCACTCAAACCCTCCCAGGGACCCCAGAAAGCCCAGGGAATGCTCATCCCCTCCAAGACGGGGCCCAGCTGATACTTACAAGACTCCCTGGAATGACTGGCAGCCGTCATGGTGGCCAGCAAACCAGTTGAAACTGAAATTTTCAAAAAGGGTACATTTTTGAAGCACCGTAGTATTGATACCTAGGAAGAAAACCACCCATATTTGTGTGGGATCCCCGAGCTTCACTGCTAGAACACCACTGAGAACAAGGACAGACAGAGGGACACACCACGCTTATGGATCGCAAGACCCAGTAGAGTAAAGCTGGCTGTGCTCCTCAAGTGAGTCTGCAAATTTCATAAAATTCCAATCAGAGATTCAGCAGGCGTGTGTGTGTGTGTTTGCATGTGTGTGCGGTTGATTGCAAACTTTCAAATGTTTATGGAAATATAAAAGCCTGGCAGTCAATAGTCAAGGCTGTCAGGTGGGAGAAGCAAAATGCTGGAGGACTTTACCTCTTACCTCTCAAGATCATTTTTATGGCTTCATTAATCCCACGGTGTGGTGTTGCCGTCAGGATGGAAAAATAGAGTCAGGAGAGGAGATCTCAGGAAAAGCCACGGAGTCCATCTGTGTGCCTTCTGACGGAGATGTCTGTGCAGTGTAGTGGGGAAAGACCCTTGTTTGCACTAAGTGGTGGACAGGTGAGGTATCGTACAATATTTACATCATATAAAAGAGGCAGATTCAGGCGGTTTGTAGAGTTCACTGTAAATACTGAAAGAATAAAGGTGCTTTTAAAAGGGAAATGGAGACAAATACCTTGATGCCCTGTGGGTGTTTAAGAATTTTTAAAAATTGAATAAAATAGTGCTGGTCATGTAAGAAAATAATTGCTAATTGGGGTTACACAAAAATTCACGACTTCTGTCTCTGAGAAGGTTCTGATAAGACTGTACAAATGCAGGCCGCAGATGAGAAAGCACCTCCCATGCATGTCTACTCAAGGCCTCCCATTCATAATACAGAGCGATCTTCTTCCTCCAACTCGGCAGTTAAAGCGGCAGAGCACCCACTAGAGATCTGAGCAAAACTCTTGAAGGAACACTTACCAGAAAATGATACCCCATGGGTAATGAATACAAGAGGAGTCGTCAGTGTTCTCCCGGTGGAAGGGCGACCTGCAGCCAGTCGGTTGGCACCAGAAGGGGCAAGTAAGCATTCAACAGTGACCACACCGTGTACGGGCAGGATCCGGACATGTCCAGTGTTGACCTTAAAGATAAAACAGTCAGAATGGGTTTACTCGGGAATGTTGGAGAACTGCAGTTTGGGCCGTGTGAGTCACGGTTTGCAAAAGCACAAGGCAGTCCATCGCAGAGAGGAGAGGAAGGTCATTTTATGGGAGGAGGAGGGGGGATGGGCTGCTGCGAGGAAAGCTCGAGTCCGGGGCCATGGCCGAGTTGCAGGGCTGACAGGCGAGGGTCATGTAGGCTCAGAGATGCAGACACTTCTTATGTGTGGTGGTCCTGGCGGCCCCAGAGCCTGAACAGAGGACAGAACATGGAATTTGGGATGTCAGCCAGAGCTGGGTGCTGGTTGTGTGGTTCTTGTGCTTTGGGAAAATCCACTAAGCGTTTGGCTTGGGATCAGGCACGTGTCTGTAGAATGTTGGACTTCAATAAAGTTTTCACATGGAGACTAGAGAAAAGCAGGCCAGTGGAGTTTAGCCGTTAGTTCCTCTGGTGTCAATGAGGAGGCAACCCCAGAGCCATGAACGGATAAGTCTATTATGGTGAGTTCTAGGAGAGAGTGTTTGTGAGGCTACAGAGAATGGAACTCATGGCCGAGGGCTGAGGACATCCACCCACAGGCTCCTGAAGGAGGCTCGTATGGGGCCGGGGTCAGGTGGCATTGGTCGCTGAGGCCATTGGGTGAGCCCACCAGTGGAGGACGTCCTGGTCAACCTGGGACCCTACTTGGGATAGCATACCGAGTCTGCGCTGGGGGGCAGTTGACATCAAGCATAGCAAGTACATGGTGGGCGGGGAGCCGGGAACCCCAGGCTGAGGGCCCAGTGGGAGCTTATTCTTACAGGGCCATTCAAGTGCACTGCACTTGGGGGTCTGTGTCATCTTTGGGACACAAGCAAATCATGCTTACCAGTCTCCGTTTTATTCTGGAGCCCAGAATTCTGATGACGAATAATGAACAGGACAGTTCATTTGTACGGCTATATGACAGGGCACCATGTGCTATTTAGGGGGAGCCAGAGGCGGAGATGCCACAGCAGCGCAGTAGGGCAGCGTCTCTGGGAGGAGCTGTTGGCGTGGCCAGACCCTCGAGTGCACTGGGATAATCTTTCCCAGTTAAGAATTCAAGGCAACGTAGTAACATTGGGGATGCGGAACACGGGCACGGGGCATGTTATGGTGAACATGCTTTGATATTCGCAAACAGAAAACACGCGATTAATGGTTTCATCTTTACTTCCTTTTTAGGTTTGAATTTACGTGAAGTGCTGGTTTACAAGAACTGTACAAACAACTGCACATTTTTATACCCATCCCAAGTGCCTCCTGAAGCCCCAACAATCTTGAGAAACAATTATTTCTATTTTGTTCATTGTTGTAATGGTATGACCTGCAATGAAGGACCTACAAATCTTGAGAGGGATATTTTACCTGATGCTACAATTGAGGAGGTGATAGAAGGAGCTGTGCCTTTTGGGGGAGTCAGAATTTTTCCTGAGCCTTGTCTCTGTCCTAGTCAGTAATACACTGACATGAGATCCCTCTTGGGAGGGTCTGGTTCTCACAGCAGATTCGCTCACTTTTCCTCCTTGCGAACTAGAGACGCTGACCCACAGGGCCCCCAGTTGGCAGTTTACCTGTTTCTGGCTTATTTTGACAGAGAAATAAAAAACGCTATTGCTTGGGTACTGCATACTCAGAGATTTCTTTGGGGTCCTAGCATTTGATCTGGTTCTTCCTCTTTAGACATCAACTCATGAAGAGACCAGAAACATCTTTCCACATTAGCCTACAGAGTTAGGATTTCAATCAAGGGCAGACAGCTACGTGTAGGGGAGAGTCTACGTGTCTGCTGAAAGAGGGGACCCCACTGAGGCCAGCCGAGATTCTGTCCTTAGAGTTTTCAGGTCAGGACAACAGAAGCAGAGAGGGTGACTGGGGTGAGGCAGCACGTGCATAATCAGGGCCTGATGTTAGAGACTGTGCCTAGAGCCCTGGTGTGGGTCAGTCGGACAGGCTGTGCAGGGGCTGGAGGCATCTCTCAAAATGGCACCTGGCTCCATACAAGCCATAGAAGGTTTGCCCCGATGCTGACATTCAAGAAGGGTGAGGGGCCCTATGCCAGCTGCTGGCTGCCTGAAAAGGCAGGGAGAGTTCCAGAGTGCTGCTGGCCTTCTCGTGGCCCCTGTGGTCGGCACTGGAGAAGATGCATGGAGGGGACAAAACCGAGACCCTGTAGCTCTCCTCCTCCTCCTTTATGTCGGCACCTGATTTTAAGTTGCTGAGCTAAAGTTCACATAGCCTAAAATGCATCATTCGATAGGGTGTCCTGCAGTGACTTCAGTATATTCATGAAGTTGTGCCACCATCACCACTGTCTGATTCCAGAACATTTACACCCCAGAAGGAAACCATTAAACAGGCAATGCTCCCCATCCACCCTCTCTGCAGGTATTGGCTACCACTAATCTGCTTTCAGGCTCTGAGAATTTGCCCCTGCTGGGTCTCTTGGGGTTGAGGGGCAGTTCTCCAGAGAAACTTAACCAATAGGAGAAGTCAATATGTGAATGAGAGAGGAGTGAAGGAGGAAGGGGTGGGAGAGAGAAAGGGATAGTCGTTCTAGGGAATTGGCTCCTGCAGCTGGGGGCACAGGCAAGTCTGCAGAGCAAGGCTGCCAGGCCAGAGATTTGGGTGGGAATGGCTGTTGCAGCCTGAGTCTGTGTTCCACAAGGCGGCAGGCTGGAGAGCCAGCAGTGTGTCTGTAATGTAGTCTCTCCAGGAGAATTCTGCTCCCAGGAGCCTCAGTCTTTGCTCTTAATGCCTTCAACCGACCGGCCGAGGCCCACTCACATTTTAGCTGATGATCAGCTCCACTCGGGGCTACTGATCGAAAAGTTAATCATATCTAAAAGGTGCCTTCATAGCAACACCTAGATTGGCATTTCACCAAACAGCTGGGCACCACAGCTCAGCTAGGTTGATGTGGAATCACCCATCATGCTGGGTATTTCATAGAAATGCTCTCAGACAATAGGTGGCCTTCTTTCACTTGGCATAATGTTTTCCAGGTTCACTCATGTCGTCACACATGTTGGGACTTGTCTTTTTGTTGTTTGCTTACTTATAAATAGTGTCATTCAGATATAATTAATATATCATGCAATGTGCTCATTTAATGTGTACAATTCAGCAACTTCTAGTTTATTCACCAATATGCTAACCATCACCACAGTGGATTTAGAGCGTGTACATCGCCTCTAAAGGAAACCCCATCCTGTTAGTGATCAGCCCCTCCCACTGGCCAGCCCACACCCATCACTAGGCGGTCACCAACACCCTGTCTGTCCCTATAGAAGTCCCTGTCTGGACATTTCCTGTGAATATCACAGGGGGCCTTCCGCAACAGCTTCTTCAACTGACAGTGATGTTACTGAGGTTCATCCATGTTGTGCTGTGATCTGGTTCTGGTACCTGATTCAGATCTAGCCCCTCATTTATGAGGCTAAGTAACATCCCACAGTATGAATATACACATTTTCTTTGTCCATTCATCAACTGATAGACATTTGGGTTGTTTCCATCTTTGTCTGCTAAGAATAATGCTTCTAGAATCATTCATGTAAACATTTTACTGTGGACATACATGTTTTCATTCTTTTAATTTTTGAAGTCTAGTTGACAGTATTGTATAAGTTTCAGGTGTACAGCATAGTGGCAGTTGTGTAGCTACAAAATGCTCACCACAGTAGATGTAGTTGCCATCTGTCACCATATGGTCATCACGGTGTGACTGACTACATTCTCCATGCTGTGCTTTTCATCCCCATGACACTTATTTTATAATCGGCAGTTTGTACCTCTTTATGCCCTTCACCCAATTCCCATCCCCTCTCTCCTGCTAGCAACCACCAATCTGTTCTCTGGGTCTGTGGGTCTGCTCCTCTTTGTTTTTCAGATTCCACATGTAAGTGGAATCATATGATATTTGTCTTCCTCGGTCTGACTTACTTAACTTGGCACACCACCTTCCAGGTCCTTCCATGTTGTCGCAAATAGCAAGATTTCATTCTTTTTCACATGCTGAGTGATAGTCCATTCCATATTCCACTGGATACTCCTTGCCTTTGTCCATCTGTCGATGTTGCTTCCATATTTTGTCTATTGTAAATAACACTGTGATAAACATAGAGATGCATATATGTTTTGAAATAGTATTTTCATTTTATTTGGGTAGAATACCTAGAAGTGGAATTACTGTATCGTGTGGCACTTCTATTTTTAATTTTGAGACCCTCCATACTGTTCTGTACAGTGGCTGCACAAACTGACATTCCCATTGACAGTGCATGAGGGTTCCCTTTTCTCCACATCCTCGCCAGCAATATCATTTATTGTTTTTTAGGTAACTAGCCATTCTGACTGGCATGAGGTGATATCTCTTTGGGGTTTTGATTTGCATTTCCCTGATGATTAGTGATGCTGAGCATGTTTTGAGGTGTCTGTTGGCCATCTGTATGTCTTCTTTGGAAAAATGTCTGTTCAGTCTTCGCCTGTTTTTCATTGGATAATTTGGCAGTTTTTGGTGTTGAGCTGTGTGAGGTCTTTGTGTACTTTGGATATATGATATGATTTTCAAATAACTTCTCTCATTCAGTACATTGCCTTTTCATTTTGTGGATAGCTTCCTTTATTGCATAAAAGCTTTGTAGTTTGATGTAGTCCCAATTGTTTGTTTTTACTTTTGTTTGCCTAGCCTGAGGAGACAGATCCAGAAAAATATTGCTAAGGTTGATATGCAAGAATTTACCGCCCAAGTATTCTTTTAGGGGTTTTGTGACTTCAGGTCTTACATCTGGGCCTTTAATCCATTTCTAGTTTATTTTTGTGTATGGTATAAGAAAGTGGCCCAGTTTTGTTCTTTTGCATGTGCCTGTCCAGTTTTCCCAACACCACTTACTGAAGAGACTACCATTTCCTCATTGTATATTCTTTTCTCCTTTTCACAGATTGATTGACCATATAAATGTGGACTTACTTCTTGTCTCTCTCTCCTGCTGCATTGATGTATGTGTCAATTTTCATGCCAGGACTGTACTGTTTTGATTACTATACTATAGCTTTGTAATATACCTTGAAATCTGGGTATGTGATACCTCCCTCTATGTCTTTTCTCAAGATTGTTTTAACTCTTTGGGGTCATTTGTTCCATACAAATTTTAGGATTATTTCTTCTAGTAATGAGAAAAATATGATTGATATTTTGGTAGGCATTGCATTGAATCCGTAGATTGCTTTTGGTTGTGTGGACATTTTAACAATATGAATTCTTCCTATCCATTAGCATGGTGCATCTTTCTGTTTATTTGTGTCATCATCCATTTCTTTCACTGATGTCTTAAAGTTTCCAGAGTATTGTTCTCTCACCTCCTTGGTTAAAGTGATTTCTAGGTATTTTGTTCTTTTTGATGTAAATAAAAGCCGGATTGTTTTCTTAATTTTTCTTTCTGCTACTTCATTATTAATGCATAGAAATGTAACACATTTCCGCACATTAATTTTGTATCCTGCAACTTTGCTGAATTCATTTATTAGTTCTAACAGTTTTTTGGTGGAGTGTTTAGGGTTTTCTATATATGATATCATATTCACCTGAAAATACTAAGTTTTATTTCTTTCTTACCAATAGGGATTCCTTTTATTTCTTTTTCTTGTCTGATTGCTGTAGCTATGACTTCCACTACTATGTTGAAAAAAGTGGCAAGAGTAGATATCCTTGTCTTCTTCCTGATCTTAGAGGAAAAGCTTTTAGCTTTTCACCACTGAGTATGATGTTAGCTGTGGGTTTGTCATATATGGCCTTTGTTATTTTGAGGTATGTTCTCTGCACATCCACTTTGTTGAGAATTTTTATCATGAATGGATGGTGAAATTTGTCAGTTGCTTCTTATGCATCTATTTTGTGATGATCATAGGATTTTTATCCTTCATTTTGTTAATGTGGTGTATCGTAGTGATTGATTTATGGATATTGAACCATCCTTACATCTTACATCCTTGATATGGAATAAAGCCCACTTGGTCATGATGAATGATCCTTTTTTTTTTTCTTTACAATTTATTTTATTTTAGTATCATTAACCTACAATTACATGAGCAATATTGTGATGATTAAACTACCCCCTTCATCAGGTCCCCCCCACCAACCCTATTGAATGATCCTTTTAATGTATTGTTGAACTTGGTTTGCTAATATTTTGTTGAGGATTTTTGCATCTATGTTCATCAGGGATATTGGCCTGTGATATATTGATTTGCATTTCCCTGGTGATTAGTGATGCGATGCATGTTTTCATGTGTCTGTTGGGCATCTGTATACCTTCTTTAGAAAAATGTCCATTCAGTACTGTACCTATTTGTAATTGGATTTTTTTGTGTTTTGTTTTGTTTTGGTGTTGAGTTGTATGTGTTCTTTGTATATTTTGGGTATTAATCCCTTATCAGATATGTCATTTGCAAATACTTTCTATTCAATGGTTGCCTTTCATTTTGTAGATGCTTTCCTTCAGTGTGTAAAGCTTTTTAGTTTGATGTCGTCCCAACTGTTTTTTTTTTTCACATTTGTTTTCCTAGCCTGAAGAGACAGGAACAGAAAAGTATTGCTAGGGTTCAAGTGTTTACTGCCCGTTAATTCTTTTAGGAGTTTTTATGGTTTCAGGTCGGTCTTTAATCCATTTGAGATAAATGAACAGAGACTCTTACATTGACTTCATACAGTCAAACTAAGGAACACAGAAAACCAAGACGCCATCTTAAAAGCATCCAGAGATTAAAGAGATCACAGGTAGGGGAGGGCAATTTGACTTATAGCCAAACTTTCAGTATCAACAGTGCAATCCAAATGACAGTGAACTATTTTGTTACCTCATGTTTACTGCTGTGATAAAATGACCAAAGGGACTCCAATGTAAACGAAACTTGTATTTTACATAAAGTTGAAAATGATAATTTCTAATGAGCAAGTAGCTCTTTTTCCACCAGTAAATTCACCAGGTTGGCTCCCGGTCAAGTTGGTGGAAGGGGAAAGAACATATAAGATCACATGTGGGATGTTCCATGGACCAGGACCACAAGAGACAGACATGATGATTGCCCCAATGTCATTGGCTATATCTCCACACGTGACCACACAAAGTGCAAGGAAGGCTGGGAATTGGAGCCTGTTTACTGTCTTGGAAGCAGAGGACATGTCACTGATGGACATGTAACACTGTCTGCCATATATGACACCTTCAAAAGGCTTAAATAAAAACCTGCCTACATGGAAACACACACTTTACAGATTGTCTATTGAGGATTCAGGTTAAAATTAAACACATTTTCAAACCAACAATTTTGAGAGTGGTATCTACCAACAGAACCTCATCCACAGATATTTTAAAGAGTGATCTCTAGGAATAATGGAGTTTACTAGGAGAGTTTTTAATATAGAAAAGGATGGTGAACACACAAAAGTGTACACGTGTGAGTAATCAGAAACAAACATTCACAACTACTCTATGGTGTTAAAGAAACAAAGATTAAAACAACTCTAAAGTTTCTGCATTTTTCATGTGTGTGTAAAATTTGTTGAGTAATGTTACACCCTAAGCTACAAAATTCATTTTTTTAAATAGTTTATTATGGTATCATCAATCTACAATTACATGTGCAATATTATGGTGATTAAACTACCCCCTTCATCAGGTCCCCCCCACCAACCCCATTACAGTCACTGTCCATCAGTGTAGTGAGATGCTATAGAATCACTGCTTGTCTTCTCTGAGTTGTACAGCCCTCCCCGTGCCCCCCCCAACATTACATCTGCTAATCGTAATGCCCCTTTTTCCCCCTTGTCCCTCCCTTCCCACCCATCCTCCCCAGTCCCTTTCCCTTTGGTAACTATTAGTCCGTTCTTGGGTTCTGTGAGTCTGCTGCTGTTTTGTTCCTTCAGTTTTCTTCTTTGTTCTTATACTCCACATATGAGTGAAATCATCTGATACTTGTCTTTTCCGGCTTGGCTTATTTCACTGAGCATAATACCCTCTAGCTCCATCCATGTTGTTGCAAATGGTAGGATTTGTTTTCTTCTTATGCCTGAATAATATTCCATTGTGTTTATGTACCACCTCTTCTTTATCCATTCATCTACTGATGGACACTTAGGTTGCTTCCATTTCTTGGCTATTGTAAATAGTGCTGCAATAAACATAGGGGTGCACATGTCTTTCAAATTGGGCTGCTGTATTCTTAGGGTAAATTCCTAGGAGTGGAATTCCTGGGTCAAATGGTATTTCTATTTTGAGTTTTTTGAGGAACCTCCATACTGCTTTCCACAATGGTTGAACTAATTTGCATTCCCAC
>JAQQAC010013450.1:65251073-65269337 GCA_029783875.1 Phataginus tricuspis | reverse complement strand
ACTTGTTCATTTTTGCTTTTGTTTCCCTTGCCCAGGGAGATATGTTCATGAAGAAGTCACTCATGTTTATGTCCAAGAGATTTTTGCCTACGTTTTTTTCTAAGAGTTTTATGGTTTCATGACTTACATTCAGGTCTTTGATCCACCTTGAGTTTACCTTTGTGTATGGGGTTAGACAGTAGTCCAGTTTCATTCCCTTACATGTAGCTGTCCAGTCTTTCCAACACCAGCTGCTGAAGAGGCCGTCATCTCCCCAATGTATATCCAAGGCTCCTTTATTGTATATTAATTGACTGTATATGTTTGGGTTAATGTTTGGATTTTCTATTCTATTCCACTGGTCTGTGGGTCTCTTTGTGCCGATACCAAATTGTCTTGATTACTGTGGCTTTATAGTAAAGGTTGAAGTCAGGGAGCGTAATTCCCTGTTTTATTCCTCGTTCTTAGGATTGCTTTGGCTATTCGGGGGTCTTTTGTGGTTCCATATGAATTTTAGAATTATTTGTTCCAGTTCATTGAAGAAAGCTGTTGTGTTTTGATAGGGATTGCATTGAATCTGTAGATTGCTTTAGGTAGTATAGCCATTTTGACAATATTTATTCTTCCTAGCGAAGAGCATGGGATGAATTTCCATTTGTTAGTGTCCTCTTTAATTTCTCTTAGGAGTGTCTTGTAGTTTTCAGAGTACAGGTCTTTCACTTCCTTCGTTAGTTTTATTCCTAGTTATTTTATTATTTTTGATGCAATTGTGAATGGAATTGTTTTTCTGATTTCTCTTTCTGTTAGTTCATCATTAGTGTATAGGAAAGCAACAGATTTCTGTGTGTTAATTTTGTATCCTGCAACTTTGCTTAATTCAGATATTAGTTCTAGTAGTTTTGGAGTAGAGTCTTTAGGGTTTTTGATGTTCAATATCATGTCATCTGCAAATAGTGACAATTTGACTTCTTCTTTACCAATCTGGATGCCTTGTATGTCTTTGTTTTGTCTGATTGCTGTGGCTAGGACCTCCAGTACTATGTTGAATAACAGTGGAGAGAGTGGGCATCCCTGTCTTGTTCCTGATCTTAGATGAAAAGCTTTCAGCTTCTCATTGTTAAGTATGATGTTAGCTGTGGGTTTGTCATATATGGCCTTTATGATGTTGAGGTACTTGCCCTCTATACCCATTTTATTGAGAGTTTTAATCATGAATGGATGCCGTATTTTGTCAAATGCTTCTTCAGCATCTATGGAGATGATCATGTGGTTTTTGTTCTTCTTTTTATTGATGTGATGGATGATGTTGATGGATTTTCGAATGTTGTACCATCCTTGCATCCCTGGGATGAATCCCACTTGATCATGGTGTATGATCCTCTTGATGTATTTTTGAATTCGGTTTGCTAATACCTTGTTGAGTATTTTTGCATCTACGTTCATCAGGGATATTGGTCTGTAATTTTCTTTTTTGGTGAGGTCTTTGCCCGGTTTTGGTATTAGAGTGATGCTGGCTTCATAGAATGAGTTTGGAAGTATTCCCTCCTCTTCTATTTTTTGGAAAACTTTAAGGAGAATGGGTGTTATTTCTTCTCTATATGTCTGGTAGAATTCAGAGGTGAATCCCTCTGGTCCAGGGGTTTTGTTCTTGGGTAGTTTTTTGATTACCAATTCAATTTCATTGCTGGTGATTGGTCTGTTTAGTTTTTCTGTTTCCTGCTTGGTGAGTCTTGGAAGGCTGTATTTTTCTAAGAAGTTGTCCATTTCTTCTAGGTTTTGCAGCTTGTTGGCATATAGATGCTGGTAATATTCTCTTATAATTCTTTGTAGTTCTGTGGGGTCCGTCGTTATTTTTCCTTTCTCATTTGTGATTCTGTTTATGTGTGTAGATTCTCTTTTTCTCGTAATGAGTCTGGTTAGGGGTTTATCTATTTTGTTCATTTTTTCAAAGAACCAGCTCTTGGTTTCATTGATTTTTTTCTATTGTTTTATTCTTCTCAATTTTATTTATTTCTTCTCTGATCTTTATTATGTCCCTCCTTCTGGTGACTTTGGGCCTCATTTGTTCTTATTTCTCCAATTTCAGTAATTGTGTCTTTAGGCTATTCATTTGGAAATGTTGTTCCTTCTTTAGGTAGGCCTGGATTGCAATATACTTTCCTCTTAGAACTGCCTTTGCTGCATCCCACAGAAGTTGTGGCTTTGTGTTGTTGTCATTTGTCTCCATATAGTCTTTGATTTCTGTTTTGATTTGGTCGTTAACCCATTGATTAATTAGGAGAATGTTGTTAAATCTCCATGTATTTGTGAGCCTTTTCGTTTTCTTTCTAAAATTTAATTCTAGTTTTATACCTTTATGATCTGAGAAGTTGGTTGGTAGGATTTCAATATTTTTGACTTTACTGAGATTCGTTTTGTGGCCTAGTATGTGGTCTATTCTGGAAAATGTTCCATGTGCACTTGAGAAGAATGTGTATCCTGTTGCTTTTGGGTGTAGAGTTTTGTAGATGTCTGTTAGGTCCATCTGTTCTAGTGTGTTGTTCAGTGCCTCTGTGTCTTTACTTATTGTCTGTCTGGTTGATCTGTCCTTTGGAGTGAGTGGTGTGTTGAAGTCTCCTAAAATGAATGCATTGCTTTCTATTTCCTCCTTTAATTCTGTTAGTATTTGTTTCACATATGCTGGCGCTCCTGTGTTGGGTGTATATATATTTATAATGGTTATATCCTCTTGTTGGACTGACCCCTTTATCATTATGTAATGTCCTTCTTTATCTCTTGCTACTTTTTTCATTTTGAAGTCCATTTTTTCTGATACAAGTACTGCAACACCTGCTTTTTTCTCTTTGTTGTTTGCATGAAATATATTTTTCCATCCCTTCACTTTTAGTCTGTGTATGTCTTTGGGTTTGAGGTGAGTTTATTGTAAGCAGCATATAGATGGGTCTTGCTTTTTTATCCATTCTATTACTCTGTGTCTTTTGATTGGTGCATTCAGTCCATTTACATTTAGGGTGATTATTGATAGATATGTACTTATTGCCATTGCTGGCTTTAGATTCGTGGTTACCAAAGGTTCAAGGGTTGCTTCTTTACTATCTAACAATCTAACTTAACTTTCTTGTTAAGTTATTGTAAACACAGTCTTATGTTTCTTTATTTCTATCCCTTCTTATTCTTCCTCCTTCATTCTTTATATACTAGGTGTTTTATTCTTTGCCTTTAGTTAGTATTTGGATGGTCTGCTTTCTTTGCTATGATTTTATTTTCTCTGGTGACATCTTTTTAGCCTCTAGAGCAGTTCCTTTAAGATGTCCTGTAGAGGTGGTTTATGGGAGGCAAATTCTATCAGCTTTCACTTGTCTGGAAATTGTTTAATCCCTCCTTATATTTAAATGATAATCGTGCTGGATACAATATTCCTGGTAAAAGCCCCTTCTGTTTCATTACATTAAATATATCATGCCATTCCCTTCTGGCCTGTAAGGTTTCTGTTGAGAAGTCTGATGGGTTTTCCTTTGTAGGTGGTCTTTTTTCTCTCTCTAGCTGCCTTTAATACTCTGTCCTTATCTTTGATCTTTGCCATTTTAATTATTATGTGTCTTGGTGTTTTCTTCCTTGGGACCCTTGGGTTAGGAGATCTGTGGGCTTCCGTGGACTGCGAGACTGTTTTCTTCCCCAGCATGGGGAAGTTTTCAGCAATTATTTCTTCAAAGACACTTTCTATCCCTTTTTCTCTCTCTTCTTCCTCTGGTACTCCTACAATGCGAATATTGTTCCATTTGGATTGGTCACACAGTTCTCTTAATATTCTTTCATTCCTAGAGATCCTTTTATCTCTCTCTGCCTCAGCTTCTCTATATTCCTGTTCTCTGATTTCTATTCCATTAACAGTCTCTTGCATCTCATCCAGTCTGCTGTTAAGCCCGTCAATCGCTTGTCTAATTTCTGCATTGTCTTTCCTCACTTCCCTCACTTCCTCCCTCAGCTCTTGCACATTTCTCTGTAGATCCGTCAGCATGGTTATGACTTTTGTTCTGAATTCTTTTTAAGGAAGATTGTGCATTTCCATCCTTTCAGGTTCCCTCTCGGGTGTTGTCTGGGTCTGGGTGATCTTTGTTTGTACCATATTCCTCTGTCTTTTCATGGCGATAGAAGTGGTCACTGGTAGGTGCCACGTATTTCAGCTGGGCTCTTTGAGACTTAAAAAAAAAAACCCAAGAAAAAACAAATCCAAACCAAAACCAAAACAATCAAACAAAGAAACAAAAAAAAAAAAAAAAAAAAGAAGGATGATAAAGAAAAGAGAAAAAAAAGAAAAGGGGAAAAAAAAATTGCCCACCCAGAGTGGATTCTGTATGGACGCTGTAGGTGGCACTGTTGCTCCACTATTCTGCAGCCGTGACTGTGCCGCTCTTTGTAGCTCTGGCTGGGGCAGGAACAAATGGGAGGCTGTTGTTCTCTGTGTAATGTTTCAGTGTGGCTACCTTTTCCCAGTCACCAGCCAAGGGGTCTGAAATTTCTCAGGACTCCCAGCCCGCTAGGCTGAGCATGCCAGGGCGATCGTGTTCCCTCGCTGGGCCACCCGCCTCTCCAAGACTGTTAAAAACAGCACGTGCTTTTCTCTTGTCCCGGGGCACCGGCTGCACGGACCCAGGTGCGTTCCAAGCTCAAAACCTGCACCTTTGCCTCTCCAATATCCGATGCACCGTGCGATGTGTGTCAGTGCTCCCGGCACAGATCACCGGGGCTGGTTATTTCATGGGCCTCTTTTTCCACTCCCTCCCGGCTCTGAATCCTCTCCTCCCGCCCGTGCGCTGGGGTGGGGGAGTGCTCAGATCCCGCCGGGACGCGGCTCGGTATCTTACCCGCCTTGCAGGGTGCCGAGTCCTCTCAGGTGCAGATGTAGGCTGTGCGCTGTGCTGTAAATTCTGGTCTCTCTTTTAGGAGTAGTTGTGTTTGCTGTATTTTCATAGATTTATATAGTTTTGGGAGGAGATTTCCGCCACCCTGCTCACGCTGCCATCTTCCCGGCACCTACAAAATTCATTTAAAAATGTATAACATAATGAATACAATGGTAGAAATGGAGTATATATCTTCCAAAGTGGGCCAGAAACGAAATGGAATTTAAAAATGGAGAACTTGGGCCAGGATTTTTGGAAGATGGTGGAGCAAAAGGACCAGGAATCTTTCTTCCCCCTGGACAACAACTGTGCTGACAGACTCCATATTCTGGAACTGTGATGGAGCTCTGGGGTCCACTGAAGGTTCACAACTGCGAGGGGAGGCCTTGGATGGCAAGATGTGGGTAATTTAGGTCAACATGAGGTCTTAGCACAGTAGCAGCTACCCATCCCTCACCCCTGTCTCATGGCAGACAGGAAATGAAAGCAGAAGCTGGTTCTTTGAGAAAATAAACAAAATAGGTAAACCCCTAGCTAGACTAATCAAGAAAAAAAGAGAGTCTGCACACATAAGCAGAATCAGAAATTAGAAAGGAAAAATCACTATGGACACCACAGACATCCAAAGAATTATGAGAGAATACTAAAAAAATTATATGCTAACAAACTGGAAAACCTACAAGAAATGGAGAACTTTCTAGAAAAATACAACTTTCCAAGGCTGACACAGGAAGAAAAAAAAATCTGAATAGACCAGTTACCAACAAGGAAATTGAATTGGCAATCAAAAAGTGACCCAAGAACAAAACCCCTGGACCAGATGGTTTCACTGCTGAATCTTATCAAACATTTAGTGAAGACCTAATACGCATCCTCCTTAAAGTTTTCCAAAACGTAGAAGAGGAGGGAATACTCTCAAACTCATTCTATGAAGCCAGCATCACTCTCATACCAAAACCAGGCAAAGATGCCACACACACAAAAAAATTACAGACCAATATCCCTGATGAACACAGATGCAAAAATACTGAACAAAATATTAAAAAATTGAATTCAAAAATTCATCAAAAAGACCATCCATCATGATCAAGTGGGATTCATCCCAGGGATGCAAGGATGGCACAACATTTGAAAATCCATCAACGTCATTCACCACATCAACAAAAAGAAGGATGAAAACCACATGATCATCTCCATAGATGCTGAAAAAGCATTTGACAAAATTCAACATCCATTCATGATAAAAACTCTCAACAAAATGGGTATGGAGGGCAAGTACTTCAACATTATAAAGGCCATTTTTGAAAAACCCACAGCCAACATCATTCTTAACAGCCAAAGGCTGAAAGCTTTTCCTTCAATATTGGGAACAAGACAAGGATGCCCACTCTCCCCACTTTTATTTAACATAATTCTGGAAGTCCTAGTCACGGCAATCAGACAACACAAAGAAATAAAAGGCATCCAGACTGGCCAGAAAGAAATTAACTGCCCCTCTTTGCAGATGACATGATATTGTACACAAAACACCCTAAAGAATCCACTTCAAAACTAATAGATCTAATACCTGAATTCAGCAAAGTTGCAGGATACAGAATTAATACACAGAAATCTGTTGCATTCCTATACACTAATGATGAACTAGCAGAGAGAGAAATCAGGAAAAGAATTCCATTCACAATTGCATCAAAAAGAATAAAATGCCTAGGAATAAACCTTACCAAGGAAGTGAACGATCTATACACTGAAAACTACAAGACACTGATGAGAGAAATTAAAGAAGATACCAATAAATGGAAACACATCCCATGCTCATGGATAGGAAGAATTAATATTGTCAAAACAGCCATCCTGCCTAAAGCAATCTACAGATTCAAAGCAACCTCTATCAAAATACCAACAGCATCCTTCAATGAACTAGAGCAAATAGGTCTAAAATTCATATGGAACCACAAAAGACCCCAAATAGCCAAAGCAATCCTGAGAAGGAAGAATAAAGCTGGGGGAATTATGCCTCCGACTTCAAGGTCTACTACAAAGCCACAGTAATCAAGACAATATGGTACTGGCACAAGAACAGACTCATAGACCAATGGAATAGACTAGAGAGCCCAGATATGAACCCAAGCATATACGGTGAATTAATATATGATAAAGGAGCCATGGACATACAACGGGGAAATGGCAGCCTCTTCAACAACTGGTGTTGGCAAAACTGGACAGCTATATGTAAGAGAATGAAATTAGATTATTGTCTAACCCCATACACAAAAGTAAACTTGAAATAGATCAAAGACCTGAAAGTAAGTCATGAAACCATAAAACTCAGAAGACAACAGAGGAAAAAAATCTCCTGAATATAAACATGAGTAATTTTTTTGTGAATGCATCTCCTCGAGCAAGGGAAACAAAAGCAAAAATGAACACATGGGACTACATCAAACTAAAGTTTTTGTACAGCAGAGGACACCATCAACAGAACAAAAAGGCATCCTACAGTATGGGAGAATATATTTGTAAATGACATATCTGACAAGGGGTTAACATGCAAAATATATAAAGAACTCACATGCCTCAACACCCAAAAAGCAAATAACCCTATTAAAAAATGGGCAGAGGGTATGAACAGACACTTCTCCAAAGAAGAAATTCAGATGGCAACAGGCACATGAAAAGATGCTTCACATTGCTAATTATCAGGGAAGTGCAAATTAAAGCCACAATGAGATATCACCTCACACCAGTTAGGATGGCCAACATAGAAAAGACTAGGAACAACAAATGCTGGTGAGGATGCAGAGAAAGGGGAACTCTCCTACACTGCTGGTGGGAATGTAAACTAGTTTACTGCATTGTGGAAAACAGTATGGAGGTTCCTCAAAAAACTCAAAATAGAAATACCATTTGACCTAGAAATTCCACTCCTAGGAATTTACCCTAAGAATGCAAGATTGCAGTTTCAAAAAGACATATGCACCCCCATGTTTACCGCAGCACTATTTACAATAGCCAAGAAATGGAAGCAACCTAAGTGTCCATCAGTAGATGAATGGATAAAGAAGATGTGGTACATATACACAATGGAATATTATTCAGCCATAAGAAGAAAACAAATCCCACCATTTTCCACAACATGTATGGAGCTAGAGAGTATTATGTTCAGTGAAATAAGCCAGGTGGAGAAAGACAAGTACCACAGATTTCACTCATCTGTGGAGTATAAACAAAGCAAAAAATGAAGGCACAAAACAGCAGCAGACTCACAGAACCCAAGAATGGACTAACAGTTACCAAAGGGAAAGGGACTGGGGAGGGTGGGTGGGAAGGGAGGGATAAGGGGGAAAAAGGGGCATTATGATTAGCAGACATAATGTAGTGGGGGGGCGGGGAAGGGAGTGTAACACAGAGAAGACAAGTAGTGACTCTATAGCATCTTACTACGCGGATGGACAGGGACTGTAAGGGGCTATGTGGTGGGGACCTGAGAATGGGGGGAATCTAATAACCACAATGTTGCTCATGTGATTGTATATTAATGATATCAAAATTAATAAATAAAATTAAAAAAAACTGCTCAAGACCACTAACCACTAGGGAAATGCAAATAAAAAATATAACGAGACACAACGTAGTGATGGTCAGGATGCCCACTATCATAAAACAGGAAACAATGGGTTTGGGTGGGAATCTGGTGCAATTGGAAACTGAATACGTTGGTGGGAATGTAAAATGGTACAGCTGCTGTGGAACATGTATGGTGAGACCCCAAGGAATTAAAAAGAGAATTCCATGTGCACCAGCAGTCCCGCTTCTGTAGGTATATATACAGCAAATAATTAAAAGCAGGCTCTTGAATAGATATTTGTGCACCCATGCTCACAGCAGCAATATTAAGAATGCTAAAAAGTGGACACAACCTGAGTATCCATCGAGCGGTGGACGGAGAAGGAATATGTGGACTCTCCATACAATGGACTATTTTTCAGCCTCAAAAAGGAAGAAAATTCTGCAATGTGCTACAACATGTAAGAGCCTTGAGAACATTACATGTGACTGAAAGGAGACAGAAGAGGACAAAAACTATGAAATCACATATATGTGAGGTCCCTGGAGCCATAAACTCCATGGAGACAGAAGTAGAAGGGTGGCTCTGGAGGCTGGGCCAGGGGTGGGAGTTAGTGTTTAACTTCTTCAACGCAACCGAAGATAAAAGGAGACAGAAAGTCTACAGAAGAGACGAGAAGACGTGGAGGGCAGGGGACAGTGTAACCTGGAAATGGGCAGAATTCCAGAAGACAGCAGAGTTCGGAGCACAAATAATAACAGCAGGTGGTTTTTCAAGGGGGGCAGGGGCTGGCCGGCGGGAGGGGGCATCGGTGTGGAACAGGGACAGAGCTTTGGCTTTACAAGGTGAAAAGAGCTGTGAGGACAGGTGGTGGGGATGGCTGTGTGGCAAGCAGTGTTTTTAATGCCACTGAGGTGTACATTCAAATGGCCAGGCTGGAAAACTTTATGCTATGTGTATCTTCCTACAGTGAAAGGAAAAAGAAAAATGGATACCGGGGTCAACCGGAAATAGAAAATACAGGGTAAATCATTGTTACACATCAGTCACCACAATATATGTCACATAGAATGAATTTGAGAGCTGAAAGGCAGGTCGTGAGACTGGGGACGACCAGATGTGGCCATGTGGCGCTTCAGGGAGTCCCATCCGAACCACAATCCACAGAAGGGCTGACAGTCACGGGAGTGGAAAGTACGTGCTGGGCAAATGTTGACTGAACCCACGGTGTCGGGATGGCGCGTGGCTGGTGTCGCCAGTGGTGGGAGGAGGGCTCCGGACAGAGAGCCAGCACGGGTTCCTCTCCACACCTGCACATAGGCACCTAGAGGGACGGAGGGACGGGCAGGAGCGGGTGTGGGCGAGCATGCCTCCCCCAGTCTCACGCTCTCAGAGGCTCCTCAGGGCCCACACGGAAGAGAGCTGCATCGGGCGACAGCAAGGGCACTGCAGGAGAGATCTCCATGCACCCAAGTCAGGTCGGAACTCCTGCCTGGCTTCCAGAGTGTGCATTCAGCTGAGGACGGCAAGAAGCTAGACACCTTTGCCCCCTTACACCCCGCCCGTCCTCAAACTGGGAAGCAAGCTGAGTGGCAGAGGGAGAGAAACAGGAAGAGGCAAGGACCCCCTCCCCCCCACACACATGCACCCCTCCCACTGCTGGCTCAGGCCTGGTGGAGACCCAAGTGGGAAGCTGTGAGCTTTGCATTTTTAAACGTGGAGGACAGCAGGCAGTCTGCGTGAAATAGTCCTGACTGAGACTCAGAGCCACGGGGTCTGCCATGAGCCTGGGGGCATGGGAGGTGCAGGGGCACAGAGGGGTGAAGATGCCCGGACCTCCTAGGAGGGCACCGTGGTCTCCATGGCATCAGGGAACCCAGTGCAGAGGGGGCACAGGGTGCTGGGCAGCAGCTGGCATCGGCACCAGAGGGCTGTTTGTGGTCAGGTGAGACGCATGCCTCCTTCTTCAGCAAATGCTGGCCGAGTCTTAACCTAGGTCGCCCCTGTGAGCACGAGGCCAGGCCACGTTCTTGGTCCAGTGTGGAGGACAGCCATCCAAGGCCGAGGTGTGGCACCTAGAGCCCTCTACCTCCCTGGGCCCTAGAGTGGAAGCTGGGGCTGGTCTCCAACCCACTGCCTACTGGGCCTGGGCGCCTGCTTGTCCCTGTGGCTTCCCACACTGGCAGGAGAGCTCCGCACCAGAAGGCTGTCTGCCTGCTAGGGGCCCGGGGCATCTCCTCTGCAGGAGCCCTCCTTGTCCTCACGGCGCTTGACCAGGTGGCCGGGGCCCTGCCCGCCGCTGGCCCACAGCCTGAGCAGGGGAGAGGCCGCTGCTCCCGGGCAGCTCAGCAGATGAGGACCGCACAGTCCGGCCCAGGTGGGTCCAGGGCACAGGCGCCTGGGGACCCCGAGGGCTGCTCCCCTACCCGGCCTGTGGGAGAGGGGGAATGAACGCTGGACCCCACCCAAGCCCTAGAGGAGGCAGGACCTTCCCTTGGCCCCCACATCCGGCCCCCCACCTACCTTCCTGCCCCCAGCACGGGGCCTGCGGCCCCATCTGGACTCAGGCCTGTCTCTGACCCTTGCTTTGGGCAGTGACACATGGCCAGGCCCTCGGTTGGGCTTCAGCCACTCGCCGTGCCCCCTGCCAGCGGGAACCTCTCAGCTGAGTCCTGGGAACTGTGCTGTCTTGGGGCTGGTCCTTCCTCTGTGGGCGGCCCTGCCCCTGGGGGCACCAGGGTTACACCAGCTGTGGGCGTGGCTAGAACGCAGCGCGTTCCCGGCACACCTCCCGGGCGAGAAAGGGGAGGGATGCTGCGCCCACTACTCTTAAAGCAACCGTGTGAGCGTGCGGCCTCGCATCTGGGCATTCCCCACCGGTCCCCGTTCGTGTCCGCTGAGTGGCCCTGGGGGTGGACGCCGCGGGATCCTACGGGAGTCTACACCCCGAGCTTCAAGGACAGGGCCCACCGTGTCCTCAAGGCCTGGCCGCCTGGCGGTCCTGCAGGCAGGGCTCTGGAGGTGCCGCTGCAGTTAGCGGTCCTGCCTCCAGAGGGCGACAAAGAGCCCTGGCTTCTGGGCCGAGGGTCCTGCCCTCTGGCTTGCGCAGCGGGAGGCAGGGGCTGGATCAGGGCTGGGATTTGGGTTTCTTCCCTTCTCTTCTTCTCAGGGAAAGAGTCCCGGAGCCTTCTTGGGGCACAGTCTCAGTCCTAGAGTTGGAGGCTGGAAGGACCATTGTGTGTGCTTGTGTGTGTGTGTGTGTTGAGGGCTGGGGGTGGCCAGGTGGGGGGTGAAGGGGTGAAGCTGAGACCCACCCCCAGGGGAGAAGGAGGCCGACTGGGATGCGCTCCCACAAGCCCACACAACTCAGCTCCTGCGCAAAAAGCAGGGAAGGGGTCTCAGTGTGCCCCTCAGCTGACGGTCCCCCTTCCGGACAGGGCACCATACACAGGGGCACCTTGCCCCGGCCTTGCCGTGGGACGCCTCTGACCTGTCTTCTCTGTACAACACTGTCCGCGCCCTCACTGGGGCTGGGCCCTTGCTCCGCAGCTCTGCCTGGGCAGGCAGTCTCCTTCCCAGGAGGCCATCCCTGGCGGTGGGGGGAGCCTGCCACACCTGCGGTGACATGGGGAGCAGCCCCTCATGTCTTCCTCAGTGATGAGCCAACCCAAGAAGGCTCTCCTGGGACCCACTCCTGGGCGACAAGGCTGGGGGTCTGGGAGGCAGCGGGAGTTCCCACCACGCGGGCGCTCAGTGCTGTGTGCCTCTCCCAAGTCCCCCTGGGTAGGAGAGGCCGGCTCTGGGCCCACCTGTATCCCAGCTTCCTGGGGGCGGGCTACTGGGGACACGGAAAACTGGCCCACAGCAATAGTCCTGAAAGCCCCAAGGACAGACGAGGAGAGGCCAGGGGGCTAGGGCACCGAGCAGGGCGGGGCAGCAGGAGCGTGCGGTGCGCCCTGACTCCCCCCAGGCCAGCGCCTCCAGCACCAGGGGCTGAGGCGGGCCGGCCGTCCCAAGGCACTGCCCCAGCTGGACGCTCCCCGCGGATGGCCGCGAGCAGGGGCGGGGCAAAGAACGCTCACATGTCCCTTCCCTGCGCCCTCCCTCCAAAGCCAGGCTGTGGCTCCCCCATCGCCCTGACCCCAAGTCTGGCACCAGTGGGAACCTCTGAAAAGGGCAAGGAGCTGGGGCTCTGGGGCACCTCCGACGTGCCGGGAACTTCGGGAGGGGGCAGAACCCCTGAGCCTCGGGGTCCTCCGAAATCATCTTCTCAGTCATCTGAAAATGGGGCCCAGGATGGCATGCCCTCCACCTCACGGGGATGCCACCACGCATAGGTGAGAGGACCCAGGTCCCCAGACACGGTCCGGCCCTCCGAGGCTCAGCTCCTGCTGTGTCTCTGGGTCCCACAGCTGCACCCACGGGACTGACGGCCTCCCACCCCACGATGGCCCCTGGCTGGCTTATGCGCATACCTCCACCACCTGCAAAGGGCTGGGGAAGAGGAGGCCCCGGGCTAGGGGCCCCTGAGCTTGGTGCGGCCACCCCTTCCCTCCTTCCCCTCCTGCTCGGGTTCCTGTGGGAAGGGATGAAAATGTCCAAGGCCCCTCTCATCTCTTGATAAGAAAAGGGGCGCATCCAGCCCGCTCCTTTCACCCGCGAGGGAGGAAGAGGAGGTCCCTGGCAGCCCCATTCGGCCCCCAATCTAGCCCCCGCACCTGCTCCCCACACCAGCCAGGAGCAGCGCTTGCGTAATTGCAGGCCAAGGTGCCCATCCATCTCTTTCCTCCTCCTCCAGCCCTGACCCCTGCCCTGGGTATCCTGTCCCGGCCCAGGGACAGTGTCTCCCATGACGCCATCGAGTCGGCCCGCCCAAGCCCCCAGGCCAGACAAAAGGACTGGGCTGGGAGGGGCAGAGGGGACGGGGAAATGGCTTTCAGGGCAAATGCAGCCATGCGGGCGGCGGGGCCCTGGCTGTCCCTGTGCCAGGCGCGCGCGCTGGGGGCCGGAGCCTCTCTGGCCCCCAAGGCCGTGCTGCCCTTTGAAGCCATACCCCAGAGTCCTGGCAACAAGTGGGTGAGGGTGCTGCAGATCTGGAAGGAGCAGGGCTCTGAGAACTTTCACATGGACTTGCATCAGACCTTCCAGGAGCTGGGGCCCATTTTCAGGTAAAGGCCTCCCCCACAGCCTGGCAGGAGCGCCCGAGCCTCCTCTCCTCGCTGGCCGCCGAGCCCTTGCTGGGCACCATGCGCTGCCATGCCCCAGCCGGGCGCCGTGCTCCGCACTCTGAGGAAGGCAGGGCGGGAGCTCAGCCAGGGCCAGCCTGCACCTTGGACAGTGGAGGCCCTGGCTCTTGGTGAGGACAGAGCCCCCAGGCCAGTGGCCCAGTGGACGGGAGGCAGACCCTAGAGCAGGAGAGGCTTCAGCTACCGGCGGGAGGGACTGCCTGCTCCGAGCCGCAGCCCAGAAGGGGAGGCCAGCGGGAGGCCACCCGGCTCAGTTCTGCAGGGCAGGGCCCAGGGGCGCGAAGACACAGCCCCACAGCAAGGCCTTGAGCTTTGTCCCACAGGCATGACGTGGGAGGGACCCACATGGTGTTCGTGATGCTGCCCGAGGACACGGAGCAGCTGCGGCGGGTGGACAGCAGCCAGCCCTGGAGGACACCCCTGTACCCCTGGCTGGCCTACCGAGAGCACCGTGGGCACAGATGCGGCGTGTTCCTGCTGTGAGGGGCAGGTGGAGGTGGCAGGAGGGGTGCAGCCCCAGCGAAGCCAGGGACCCCTCCTGGACAAGCATACCTGGCCTGGAGCCTGTCTGGGTGGGCAGGGAGAGGGTGGCACCTGCCCCTCTGAGGGCCCTTGGGTGGCCACATGGACCTGGGCTTGGAAGAGGAGCAGCAGCATGGCAGGGCCCCGGGTAGGGCATCCCCAGAGAGAGTCAGGATGCTGGCCGCCTGGGGCCCCCACTCAGCGTGGGCCTTGGGGGTTCCCTTGGGAGCTGGGTGTTCCCCTCACACAGGCCGGGAAGCCTAGGCCTGGAGAAAAGGAGGCCCTGGCCAGGGGCCCATGGCAGCGTGTGCCAGGCCTGAGGGTCCACTGGGGCTGAGGCCCTCCACAGGGCCCCGGGGGGGGTCCCAGATGGGAGGCACACCGGCCTCAGGAGGGGGGTTCCTGGGGACAGGGTGGCAGACAGCAGGCCCACGGCACCTTTGCTCAGAGACCAGGCCCTTGGCGGGTGCGTGTGTGAACCCGATCCTGTGTCTGTGAGGAGTGCCTGCTGGGTGGGCGGGTTTGTGTCCATCGTGTGTGCGAGTGGGTGTATGCCCGCCTGGACCTGCGTGTGTTCCTGCTCATGTGTGTGCGTGTCCATGAGCTCTTGCCTTGGTCACCGTGTTCATGTGCCTCCGTGTGTGTGCGTGCGTTTCTGAGAGTCCGAGGAAGGCCTCCAGTACAGGGTGTGTGACCTGAGTGTGCTGTGCGCATCTCCCCATGCGCATGTGTGTGCTCTCTGGTCATTGGGTGTGTGGGTGTGCATGTGATCGGTCTCAATCCCTACAGGGTGCTGGCCCTAGAGCAGAAGGTGCGTGGGTGCCAGTGTGGCTGAGTGGGGGCCCCGGCCACCCCTCGCCAGAGGTTGGCCCCAGGACCCCGTGTGATCTGGGCCCTGTTTTGCCTGCATTCTGAGAGGCATAATCTGGTCCCAGCCTTAGACCGGCTGGAGATGGTGCAGGGAGAGCAGCAGGTGATGCTGGCCCAAAGGTGGGGATCTCAGCAGCGGGGTGTCTGGGGACACGGGGGCTGGGAGGGGCCTCTCCACTCTGGCCACGACAAGAGCACCACGGGCAAGGCTTGGCAGGAGGGCCAGCCCCCTTCCTCACAGAGGCCTCCACACCTGGGGCCCTGGGGGCGGGATGGCTGAGGCATGTGCCAGGCACGGGGCCTGCAACTTGGCAGGAACCAGCTCTGAGAGCCCGTGTGGCATCCCTGGTAGAAGCTTGGGGCTCAGCCCTGGTTCAGCCTTGAGCACCCTGGGTGCAGCCTCAGCCTGTGGTGAAGGACGCAGTGCAGCTCAGGCTGAGATGCAGGCAGACGGTTCCCCAGTACCAGCAGGCAGCTGCCTGCCTTGCCCGCTCCCTTTGGGGATGAGGATGACACAGGGTATGGGGCACAGGGCTGGGGGCCAGCTGCTGCCTCAGGCTGGCCTGAAGCCCCGGTCTCTGCCCTACAGAAATGGGCCCCAGTGGCGCTTGGACAGACTGCAGCTGAACCGAGACGTGCTGTCACTGCAGGCCACCCACAACTTCATCCCCATGGTGGACCGGGTGGCCAGGGATTTCTGCAAGGCCCTGAAGGAAAAGGTGCTGCAGAATGCCCGAGGAAGCCTGACCCTTGATGTCCAGCCCAGCATCTTCCACTACACCATAGAAGGTGTGGGGTCTTGCAGAAGGGGCCAGCTCAGTGACGCCAGCGTAGGCCAGGAGTGGGGCAGGGAGGGATGGTGGGAGGGAGGTGGCTGTGAGGTTGTGGGCCACCTTGAACTCAGCAACCCTATCCTCCCCACAGCCAGCCACTATGCCCTTTATGGAGAGCGGCTGGGCCTCCTGGGTCACGGCCCGAGTGCTGCCAGCGTGGGCTTTCTCCACGCTCTGCAGGCCATTTTAAAATCCACCGTGCAGCTCATGTTCATGCCCAGGAGCCTGTCACGCTGGGTGAGCTCCACGACATGGACAGAGCACTTTGAGGCCTGGGACTACGTCTTCCAGTATGGTGAGGGCCAGGCGCCCAGCGGTGCTGTGGGGCAGGGACACCAGGGCCCCCGGTCTCCACCCACCATGGTCGTGGCCTCCTCGTGGTCCAGCCTGAGAGTGTTAGTGGTGGGGCAGGGTGGGGCTGGCCCCCCGACTTGGGGTAAGAGCAAGGACACTTGGGGGTGGAGGGCTGGTGGGTAGGAAGACTACAGGGGTTTGCCCGCACCTGGCCCAGGGTCTGCCTCCCTGCCCCACAGCCAACAGTTCCATCCAGAGAACCTATCAGGAGCTGACCCTCGGCGCCCCGCAGCACTACAGCGGCCTCTTGGGGGAGCTTCTCGCGCATGCAGATATGAGCCTGGAAGCCATCAGAGCCAACTCTGTGGACCTCACTGCTGGGAGCGTGGACACGGTCAGGCCGGCAACCAGCCTCCCCCCAACAGAACTCGGGGCCCGCCTGATACTCATACCCCAGTCCCCAGTCAGTGCCTGCAGGATTCCAGTCTTGGACCTCAACTTTTGGACTGACGGAAGGCGCTGAGGGGAGGGAACTTGGGAGCCAGGCGGCAAGGGAAGGGGCTCCTGGCAGAGTGCAGAGTGGGCGAGGCTGGGGCTGGGGGACACGCAGCAGCACAGACCCCCAGGCATGGTCTGTGTCTGGGAAAGAGGAGCCCTTCCCACGGACAGGTTCCTTGCGGCTCTCACTGGAGATCCTGGGTGAGGAGGTGCTGGGCTGATGCCAGCAAGACTGGCCCAGGACTGCAGCCTGTGGTGGAGAGAGTGCATGGCAGCAGGGCGCGGTGGGCAGGGTGGGTGCCAGCGAGAGGGGAGGAAGCCAAAGCTGCCTGCCTCTAGACCCACCATCCAGCCAGCATCCCTGATGCACTGCCAGGGCTGGGTGCCGGGATTCTGAGCAGAGGCTCAGGCCTGTGGTGGGGAAACTCACTGAGCAGAGGCTGAGAAGCAGCCACGCTGCCAGAGCTGGGGGCCAGGATGGCCGGTTCACGCTAGGACCGGGAGGATCCCAGGGGAGGACCCCATGGGAGCAGATGGACCTGGGCCCCAGGCCCTCTTCCCCCCACCTCCCCACCACCAACGGCCAGAGTGAGCCCCTCCTGGATCCCGAGCAGGGTGAGCCCCAGCTCTTAAGCTGTTGGAGGAGGCCTGTCTTCACTGAGACTAGGGACACCACCCTGGAGGGGTTCAGGGAAAGTCGACCAGGAGGTGGGGAGTAGGGTCCTAAGGTCTCAGGTCCAGGGGCTGTGTCCTCTGAATGTGCACGGCACCCGGGGTCTGAGACGATCCTGCCCCCTGGGGAAAGGCCGTCTTCCCGGGAGGGGCACCCTGAGGCTGAGGTGCCTGGCACCCGTGGCTCCCACAGACGTCCTACCCCTTGCTGATGACCCTGTTTGAGCTGGCCCGGAACCCCGCCTTGCAGCAGGCCCTACGCCAGGAGAGTCTGGTGGCCGAGGCCAAGATCTCTGAAAACCCCCAGACGGTCCTCACAGAGCTGCCCCTGCTGCGGGCAGCAATCAAGGAGACCTTGAGGTAGGTGGGGCGGATCCCGGCTGCCCAGCTGCCTGGGTCCACCGGTTGGAGGGCAGAGCTCACTCGGCTTGCACACGGAGCCTGGGGCTTGGAGGCAGTTTCCCCAAGGAAGCTCCAGCCCCTGCCCTTCCTCCCCCTGAAGCCACAGGGGTGCCCCTCCTTCGGGTGTCCGGCGTCAGTGTTCTGGGCGCTATCCTGTGCCGGGGCTGCTCAGGCTGGGGGAGCTTTGGCTGGGCTCAGGAGGTGCGAGGAAGCCGCTCCTCGTGGGGCGCTGTGAGGGGGGAGGGGTGCATCCTGGGCTGGGAGGGCGGCAGAAGGGAACTGCGGGTCCCATGCCAGCTGAGGACCTGCTGGTGGCTCTGTCCACAGACTGTACCCCGTGGGTATCTTTGTGGAACGCCGGGTGAGCTCAGACTTGGTGCTGCAGAACTACCACATCCCGGCTGGGGTGAGTGAGCCCCACGGACCCCCAGCAGCAGCCGGCCCGCGGGCCCTTTGCCCCGGGCCGCTGACCCTGCCCT